>PVIH01003235.1:23485-165565 GCA_004025045.1 Sigmodon hispidus | reverse complement strand
TTGCCGTATTCGCATCAGAGCACGTCGAGAAAAGGTACTACTCACTCAGGCACTTTTGGCTGTTGATGCAGGGCACTCACCCGCAGCCTGGCTCTCCGCCCTTAAGAATTTACAATGATTGCCCTTGCACAGAGAGGCTTTAGCTGCCATTGCACCTCTATAGGGAATCATTCTCCTTTGAGACGGCCTTTGCACCCTGCTGCCTTTATTGGCCTTGCACGCAGGAAGGCGTCTCGGGGATCCTGGCAGCAGGAAACAGCCTTTGAGCGGTGGGCACATCATGAGGTGAACACCTGTAAGGGCTATATCTTGTTTGTGCCTTTAGAAAACAAAAAAGGGGGAGATGTAGGGCGCGGTTTTGCCTTTGCACAGCTTGCAGGAACATTCTATAGCTGCTTATGCTAATTAGGCATCGAGTAGTGACCAATCCGATGTGCCTATGGCATTGAGAAAGGACCTATCCGATGTCGTCCTCAAATATGTTAATGAGCCATTATTTTGGGCCAATCACCAGCCATATGCTAATGAGGCTACTTTGAACCAATCACTAGCTATATGTTAATGAGGCATTGTGTTGCGCACCAATCACGCGCCAGGCTCCCCTATATAAGCAGGCTGAATTTCAGGCTCGGCGTCTTTCCACCATTTCACAACTGAGCTGTAACTCCAATAAAGTGTGATCCGAGAAGAATCGTGCGGCGTGGTGACTCGTCGTTCTGCAGGACAGAGGCGGCTCGCCGCACTCAGAAAATGCAATATGATTCCATGAGAAGCCAGAGAACTGGGACATTCTGCTTTTGCTCTTTTTATAACAATTCTGGCTCACACACAAAGATGCCACAAAACCCGCTTCACCAAACTCTTCTTGAGAGCAACTTGCCCATGTTTTCCTTGTTTCACATTACAAAGATCCCATGCCATTCTTACCTGCATTCAGGGCACAAAACATCATCTATCCCAAAGCAGTAAGATTATTGCAGTTAACACCACCCTGCTAAGGCACATTGATGATATGATCCCTCAGTATTAGGAGGGGCAGAGAACTTCATCACTAGGGTCTTCATTCCTAAAGCTGGGCGGCCAATCTAAGGAAAGACTACCTATCCATGGGTAGAATTTTACAAAATATCAGACCAGTCTTCCTCAAGCTGCCAAAGCCATCAAACACGAAACCTGACAGAGAAAATTAAGAGCTCAGATGGCCTAGGAAGGCAAATGACCAACCCTAATGAGGACATTGAGTAGGATTTTAACAAGGAAGATCTTAGAAAATAAAGTTGAAAATCCAGGAAAGGATAGCCTTTAAGCTGGCTGTAGTAATATCTGTGTTGAATACCTTTTAATTTGTAATGACATTTCAGTGTTGGAATACTTTAAATTTGGAATAATATCTCTGTGTTTGGTTTCAGTTGTGACACACACACCCGTTGGTAATGGTAAATATTTAACAGGAAGCAAGCATGGTGTGCTGTACTGTTCACTGATTACTCGTGAAACTACAAATTATTAAAAATAGTTATTTAAATATTTTAAAATGATGCCATGCTCTATAAACTTATTTCATCTGTGAAGCCCTTCAGTTTTCTTGCTTGAGGCATGGGGTTAAGGATTCACCCAGATACCTTGCTTTAGTACAGACAGTTTTAATCTGAAAATAATGTTGTAAGAAATGGATATATATTAAAATATTTTTAAATTCATGCCATCAGAAAAACAAATGTTCATATAATGTGACTATGACTGCTTACTTCAAGAATATTCTTTGCTGACAACACACTGTGAAAGATTACTTCACAGTTCCTAGGATAAAATAAATAGATCTAAAACAATGAGCTCACACAGTGATGGGGCTTGCCATGGTGCTTTCAGAGTTTAATTGGAAAACATAGTCACCATGAAGGTAATTGGAACTATGATTACAAATTTTTCTGAAAAAAAAATCATCACCTATAACAGGCTTTGACTTCATTTATTCCTAGCTATTTCATATAGATCAAAAACAAAAAGGAAAGGAAAATTGGATACACTAGAAAGTAATGAAATCTGAAGTCATTCTTTTTTTCTATTAAGTAGATCTATAATCAGAACAACCCCTGCTCTTTCAATCACTTTCTTTAAGATTTTTACTTAGGAGGTACTTTCTCAATAAGTTTTTTTTTTTTTTTTTTTTTTTTTTAAAGTGTTCTGGCCTCAGGTTTTCCTCTCACAGGATTCACCTTCTCCATTTTGAAGCTAAGTGTAGTCAAATGCTGGATCATGCACAATGTGCATAAAACAGAGAAACAGAGATCTATTTGAGACAAATAATGCTTTCTTCTATGTATTGCTTATCTTCCAAATGAAGAGGAGGAAGACAGGAAGAAAGAGAGAAACAGAAAACAGAGACAGAGATTGAGATTATGTGTGTGTAACTGTCACTTTATAACATTTTTGTTTTGTTTTGTTTTACTTTATTGTACAGACAAGGACCTCCTAGGAAGCCCAAAGTGGCCTCCAACTTGTGACCATCCTGACTCTGCCTCTTAAGCACTTGATGACAGCTGAGTACCACCATTCCTGACTTGCATTTAAAATCTTATGATTATGTCTGTCACTTTTCCCGTTATCAATCTGAAGCCTATTGATAGCATCTTCATTGATAACAATTGGTTGTTTCTAATCTTGTAGGTTCCTTGGAACATTACATCCTAATTCTGTAGTGTTAGGTTAAAATTTAACTTCTAATAAAAAATTACTAAAATATTTGGAATTATTTTTAATAAGGCTTATGAGATACTCTCCTCTGAGGCTCTAAAATGTTATCCCAAGGAAAGACAAATGACATCTTTGATTTTTCTTTCAGATATAATATGTACCATATGTGTGAAAAGACCAAGGAGCTGTTAAAGTGGGACTGTCTCTTCTTTCGGTACATTAGAGTGAAGCTTTAAAAGGCACCATTTAAAGGTCTGAGGATAATGTTAGAACTCTATCATAGAACCTCCACTATCAGAAAGGGGAATTTAAAATCTCTATACAGAGTGAAAGAGTTGTACTTAAACAATCCTAATGGTTTTGTCATTATAATAGAAGAGTTGAGTCCTACCAGGGAAATGTCAGGGCAGGACTTTCATCATAATGGACATTCATCTGGTCCTTACCATCTGTCTCACACTTACCTTTTAACCTGTGTCCTTACCCCATCATCTCCTGCTAGGGCCATGCAGACTTACTCATTAGAGGAAGATCTCTAGTAAGGTGAGCAGGCTTGTCTATCTACTTGTTAACTTTTATGAAAGTCCTAGAAAGACTAGTCTTGGAGGATCGACTTCTTTCTTGAAATTCTTGAGTCAGCTAGTCCTCTTTCTGTGTTCCCATGAAGTAACCAGCTCATTTCTGTAGTGAACTTGGTGTGGTTAACTGACTCTTAGCCTATAGGACTGTTCTACCACAGCAGTTCTCAACATGTGGGTAGTGACCCCCTGTTTTTTGGAGGGGTGTTAAATGACCTTTTCACAGGCATGTGAAACATGATCTCATTATTCTTTTCTCAAAGGAGTATGACATCATATTTAGGTTCTGTTTACTGGCTTTTAGTCTCTGCTTTTGAAGTGTGTTTCTTGTGAAATAAATAATAATAAAATATTTACCAAGTTCTGCTAACTTTATAGGAAAGCAGTTGCATAAAATTTATCATGGGAATGTGCATCTATCTATCTATCTATCTATCTATCTATCTATCTATCTGTCTGTCTGTCTGTCTGTCTGTCTGTCTATCTATCTATCGGCTTTCTTTAGGCTTCTCATTCTTTCTTTCTAACAATATATTATTTTAGGACCGAAATTATTAAAAGTGCTAACACCAACTCTACCTGTCGTCATTTTGTTTGGGGAGGTCTGAGTGTTCATGTGTGTGT
The DNA here is from genome assembly GCA_004025045.1 of Sigmodon hispidus. NCBI lineage: Eukaryota > Metazoa > Chordata > Mammalia > Rodentia > Cricetidae > Sigmodon > Sigmodon hispidus. Next base: position 161,669 of record PVIH01003235.1, on the reverse strand, counting down.
GTGTGTGTGCCCACGTGTGTGGAGGCCAGAAATCAACCTTGATATTGTTTCTCAGGCACCATGGATCTTGAGAGACATGCTCTCTCACTGGTGCCCAAGGCTCAAACACAAATTAGGCTAGTCTTACTGCCCAGCATATCCCAGGGACTTGCAAGTCTGTGTCTCCCCATCACCAGCAAAACTAGCCATGTCACATACCTCCCCCGACCCCCGCCGTGCCTGATTTTAATGTGGGCTCTGGAGATTAAACTTAGGCCCTTGTACTTTCACAGCTAGCACTTTGCAGACTAAACAATCTCCTGAGGTGTCAATCATCTTTTGATGGGTGAGTCTTCCTCTGTTGCTCAGAAGAGCTACTGGGACATACTGAAAAATAGTTGTACAGAGGGAGGTATTGAGTTCAAGTACTGAGGCATAAGCCTAGTAGATCCACATGGTTTATACAACAAGAACTCTACCATGTAGTGGGATTATTTTGTTACATTGTAAATAATTGTCATGCCTACTGGTTTAATAAAAACACTGATTGATTGAAGGCAGACAGGAAGTAAGGGCAGGGCTACTAGACTAAGAAAACTCTGGGAACAGAAAGAGCAAAGGAGAGAAAAAGAAGAAGAAGAAGAAGAAGAAGAAGAAGAAGAAGAAGAAGAAGAAGAAAAAGAAGAAGAAGAAGAAGAAGATGATGATACAGAGGACAATTATGCTGCTCTAAGAAAAGGTACTGAGCTGCATGGCTGAACAAGATAAAAATCATGGGTTAGTTTAAGAGTAAAGAGTTAGTAAGCTATGCTTGGGTCCCAGGCCAATCAGCAAGTACAGTATAATTAATATAAATGTCTGTGTGATACTGTGGGACTGCCGGTCTGGACTGAACAGGCCAGAAACTTATTACTACACTCCCAAGCTCAGTTGAGTAAATTTGAATACTGCTGGTTACTTTCCCCTCTTTTAGGGTCAGCTAAGTAAAACATGTTTTTATTTAAAGATGCATATGAATATTAATGAATAACTGTGATGACTGTTCTTGGTTGTCAACTTGACTACATCTGGAAATGGAAGACACACCTATGAGATATTGTTTTTGCTTGGTTTAAAGTGGGTGAAACCACTATTTGCCTGGACCTTTGAGGTAGGAAGATCCTCACCTTTCCCCAGGATCTTGAGTCAGGAAGACACACCTTTAAATGAACCATACCTTCTGGAAGAAGAAAACTTTTGCTCTTTACCTTGCTACCAAGTCCATTCCTTCATGGGCATTAGAGCCTACTTCTTTGGTATTCCAGCATATACTGCAGACCAAATGAGACATCCATCCTTGTGGAGTGAGAAACTACTGGATTTTTGGATTTTCTGTTTACAGCCAGCCATTTTTAGATTACCCTGTAAGTCATTCCAATAAATCTTTTTTTTCCTTTTGTTCTATAAGTTCTGTTACTCTAGAGAACCATGACTAATACAATATCTAATTATATGTAGTTGGGAAATCAGGCAAAATTGATTTCAATGTAGAACACAGCAGATAACAAGATACAAGAGTAACTACATATTGTACCCTCATCACAATGGATTTTCCCAGTCAGTCACCTAGTCCTGCTAGTACTCTGTGAGTGTGGGAATGCTCCTTACTCTTACCATGGTTCTTTTCATTTGTTTAGTCTTTCTTTCAATATTTGGAAGCTTTGCTGCTTTGCTATTATGAAATGAAGCTGTAGAGTTTCTGGTGAAGGTGATACCGTTCACCTAACTCCTGTATATCCAGAGGATTACATTGAAGGTGTTTGTTTTGACTTTGGCTTTGAGAAATGTTGTATAATGTGCCATGGTTTGTTTTTCTTTATGATACTTCCAACAATTCCTGAGTTTCTGACTTTTTAGGGGATGCAGGGCCTTAGGACAGTCACAAGCCATTATCTCTTAAAATACAGTTTTTCTTCTTATCCTTTTTTTTTCTCTCATATATAAGACCTATTCACTGTAACTGAGAGTCTCTTTGTTCTGTATATTTTCCACTTAAAAAAAGAAGTAAATGCTTATTTATAGTAATGTCCTGCCTGTAAGATATGCTAGGACAATAGTGGCACAATGCTTGTAGAGTAACCAACCAATGTGATTTGACTTAAGGTCCACTCCAGATGAAATCCACAACCAACACTATGTAGATGACCAAGAACTTGGAACTAGATAGCCCATGGACTTTGAGTAAAAATAAATGGTCTTTAAAAAAAAGAAAAAAATTGTAGTGATAAAATGACCCCTAATGACATTCTGCTACACTTACAGATCAATGCCTTGTTTAGCAATCATCTGAGAAGCTGTGTCCTGCAGAAGATGGAAATACATAGAGTGTTACAGCCTGGCATTACAGAACAAGTGACAGACCTTAGAAAATCAGCCTTAAATCAGTCTTAAATGTGATATTTCCCTCAAACCCCACAGATGTCAGTGAATACCTCAGAAGGAGAGGCAGAAAGAGTATAAGAACCAGAGGGAATGAAGAACCCAAGAAAATAAGGTCTTCTAAATCACCATAAACAAAGCTGTTATGAACTCACGTAAGTTATCACGTACAGCATCTGCATGAGTGTGCACCAGACCTTCGGAGTATATATTATGGCTTCCAGCTTAGTAATTTTTAATGGGATTCCTGAGTATACAAACTATTGCTTGTTCCTTCTCTTGGTCTCTTTTCCTTTTGTTGGTTTGTTTTGTCCAACTTTGATATGATAATTTTTATCTTATTGTATTTAGTTTTGTTATATTCTTTTCAAATGAATTAATAAAAACCTATCCGCTAGAGTAAAGGTTAACAACTGAGTGAGATGTAACTTACACCTGCTGGGAGACAGAAAACTAGTTTTGTTTTCTTTCTTTCTTACTTTCCTACTTTCTTTCCTTTTACAATAAAATGGCACTCGGTATATCAACCACTTCTAGACAGGAATAGCTGACTACCATATAAACTCCACATTTTTGTGTGTTTGTGTGTGTGTATGTGTATGTATCTTTATTTATTCACAGTCTGGTTTTGTTCTCTTATTGTTGCTTATGTGGTGATGTATTATATATTTAATAAAAATAGTTTGGATTTAATAGATATCTAAAGAAGCTTCCACCCAAATGTAAAACAATATACATATTTTTCAGCAACATATGGAACTTTGTCTAAAATTGACCACATAATTGGTCATAAAGTGAATATCAACACATACAAAAAATGGAAATAATCCCTTGTATCATATTAGACCACCAGGACCTAAAGTTAGATTTCAACAACATCCAAAAAACACAGAAAGCCTACCAGCCCATGGAAAGTAAACATCACTCAGCTGAACCACATTTGGGTAAAGGAAGAAATTAAGAAAGAAATCAAAGTCTTCCTACAATTTAATGAAAATGAATCCACAATGTACCCAAACTTGTGGGACACAATGAAAGCAGTCTTCAGAGGAAAATTCATAGCACTAGATGCCTACATGAAAAACCTAGAGAAATCCCACACTGGAGAACTAACAGCACAGCTGGAAAGTCTTAGAACAATTAGAAGCAGGCTCACCTAGAAGGAGTAGAAGGCAGGAAATAATCAAACTTAGAGGTGAAATCAATACAATTGAAACAAAAAGAACAATACAAAGAATCAATGAATCTAAGAGTTAGTTCTTTGAGAAAGTCAACAAGATAGATAAGCCCTTAGCTTATACTATAGAGCTACAGTAATAAAAGCAGCCTGGTACTGGCGTAAAAACAGACTTGGGGATCAATGGAATGGAATTGAGGTTCCGGGCATTAATAAAAAAAAAATATCAACACCTGACCTTCAACAAAGAGACCCAAAATATTCAATGGAAAGAAGATAGTATCTTTTTTTTCTTTCTTTTTTATTATTATTATGAACAAAGAAGTCACACTTTCTATCTTTGTATATCCTTATTCAAGGTCAATTCCCCCTCCCACCACATCAGGTCATTCTTTATTCTCCACAACTCCCCATCAAAAAACAGAGAGAGAGTGTTCAAATCAACAAAATAAGAAATGAAAAGGGGGACATAACAACAGACCCCTAGGAAATTCAGAGAATTATCAGATCATACTTTCAAAATCTATATTCCACAAAAATGGAAAACCTAGAAGAAATGGACAGCTTTTTGGACAAGTATCATTTACGAAAATTAAATGAAGAACAGATTAATTACCTAAACAGACCTATAACCCTTAAGAAATTGAAATTGTCATTAAAAGACTCCAAAGTAAAAAAAGCCCAGGTCCAGATGGTTTCAGTGCAGTATTTTACCAGACATTGAAAGAAGAATTACTACCATTACTCCTCAAACTATTTCACACAGTAGAGAGGGAAGGAATATTGCCAAATTCCCCTAATAACCAAGCCACTCAAAGACACAACAAAAAAGGAGAATTACAGACCAATTTCCCTCATGAATATCGATGCGAAAATTCTCAACAAAATTTTGGCAAACTGTATACAACAATATATAAAGAATAGCATCCACCATGACCAAGTAGGCTTCATCTCAGAAATGCAGGGATGGTTCATCGTATGAAAAATCGTAAACGCTATCTATCATATAAACAAACTAAGGGAAAAAAACACATGATCATATCCTTAGATGCTGAAAAAGCCTTTGATAAAATCCAACACTCCTTTATGATAAAAGCTGTGGAGGAATCAGGAATACAGGGAAAATATCTAAATTTCCTTTTGAAGAATTTTGTGGGTCACTTATATACACAATCCTATCATCTGCAAATAGAAATAGCTTCACTTCTTCTTTTCCAATTTGCATTCCCTTAATCTCTTTTTGTTCTCTTATTGCTTTAGCTAAAACTTTGAGAACTATATTGAATAGATAAGGGGAGAAAGGACATTCTTGTCTAGTTTCTGATTTTTGTGGGATTTCTTTGAGTTTTTCTCCATTAAGTTTGATACTGGCTGTAGGCTTCTTGTAAATCGCCTTTATTATATTTAGGTATTCTCCCTGTATTCCTGATCTCTCCAGGGCTTTAATCATAAAGGAGTGTTGGATTTTGTCAAAGGCTTTTTCAGCATCTAAGGATATGATCATGTGGTTTTGTTCCTTTAGTTTGTTTATATGATGGATCACGTTTACGGTTTTTCCTATGTTAAACCAGCCCTGCATTTCTGGGATGAAGTCTACTTGGTTGTGGTGGATGATATCTTTTATACATTGTTGTATACAGTTTGCTAAAATTTTGTTGAGAATTTTTGTCACGCGCCACCTTGTCCTGCATGGAGCACACAACACCGGATCCTTCTCTTTGCAGTTTATTCTGGCCTTTAATTATCTTCTTATCTCTCACTTACTCACTCTTACTCTCACTCTCAGACATATGACGAACGAACGACTCACTCTCTCACACACTCTCTCACAAACGACGAACGACCCCGGGGGGAAGTCTGCTCGTGGCTAAATATCCTTTGGGCTTCCAATCCCTGTAAGCCATGTAGACATTGCCCATAGGTCCCGAGGCGCCGGAAGCAAGCCACCATCCTCGCCTACAGCCAATAAGGAGTTGTTTACTCCCGAGAGCACTCACCATCGAGAAAGGTGGATGGTGGAAACCAGCGCCACCTTTAGAGCGTGGTACAACGCAGCTCCCTACAAATTTTCGCATCAATATTCATGAGGGAAATTGGTCTGTAATTCTCCTTCTTTGTTGTGTCTTTGAGTGGCTTGGTATTAGGGTAATTGTGGCCTCATAAAAGGAATTTGGCAATATTCCTTCATTTTCTACTGTGTGAAATAGTTTGAGGAGTAACGGTAGTAATTCTTCTTTGAATGTCTGGTAGAATTCGGCACTGAAACCATCTGGACCAGGACTTTTATTTTTGGGGAGGATTTTAATGACAGCTTCAATTTCCTTAAGGGCTATAGGCCTGTTTAGGTAATTAATCTGATCTTCATTTAATTTTGGTAGATGGAATCTGTCCAGAAAGCTGTCCATTTCTTCTAGGTTTTCCATTTTTGTGGAATACAGATTTTCAAAGTATGATCTGATAATTCTCTGTATTTCCTGGGTGTCTGTTGTTATGTCCCCCTTTTCATTTCTAATTTTGTTGATTTGAACACTCTCTCTCTGTTTTTTGATTAGTTTGGCTAAGGGCTTATCTATCTTGTTGACTTTCTCAAAGAACCAACTCTTAGATTCATTGATTCTTTGTATTGTTCTTTTTGTTTCAATTGTATTGATTTCAGCTCTAAGTTTGATTATTTTCTGCCTTCTACTCCTTCTAGGTGAGTCTGCTTCTAATTGTTCTAAGGCTTTCAGCTGAGCTTTTAGGTCTAAGATAGTATCTTTAACAAATGGTGTTAGCATAGCTGGTTGGTAGTGTGTAGAAAAATGCAAATAGATCCAAGCCTGTCACCTTGCAGAAAACTCAAATCCAAGTGGATCAAAGACCTCAATATAAGCCTAGCCACTCTGAACTTGATAGAAAAGAAAGTGGGAAATATCCTTCTACGAATTTGCACAGACAACAACTTCCTAAATATAATACCAGTGGCACAGACACTAAGAACAACAATCAATAGGTGGGCCCTCCTGAAACTGAGAAGCTTCTGTAAAGCCAAGGACACCTGTCAATAGGACAAAATGATAGCCACAGAATGGGAAAAAATTTCACCAATGCTATCAGTGATGGAGGACTGATCTCTAAAATATATAAGGAACTCAAGAATCTAGAGTCCAAAACCTTGAATAACCTAATCAAAACATGGAGTTCAGATCTAAAAAGAGAATTCTCAGCAGAAGAATTATGCATGGCTGAAAGGCACTTGAAAAAGTTCTCAACATCTTTAGCCATCAGAGAAATGCAAATCAAAACAACTTTGAGGTACCACCTAACACCTGTCAGACTGGCTAAGATAAAATGCATAGATGACAGCCTATGCTGGAGCTGTTGTCCAGCAATGGGAACACTCCTCCATTGTTGGTAGGAGTGTAAGCTTGTTCAGCCACTCTGGAATGCAGTATGGTGGTTTCTCAGAAAATTGAGAATCAATCTCCCCAAGGACACAGCAATACCACTTCTGGGTTTATACCCTAAAGATGCACAGTAGTACTCCAAAGGCATTAGCTCAATATAGTAGCATTATTTGTAATAGCAAGAATCTGGAGACAAGCTAGATGCCCCTCAACTGAGGAATGCATTAACAAACTGTGGTACATCTATACAATGGAGTACTACTCAGCAGTAAAAAAAAAATGATAAAATTTTCAGGCAAATTGATGGATTTGGAAAATATCCCCCTGAGTGAGGTATCTCAAACACAGAAAGATAAGCAGAGGATGTACTCACTCATTAGTAGACTCTAAACAAAAAAACAAAAAGCAATGCATTTCTAAGCTGCAAACTACAATCACTGAACAGCTTGGCATCTTAAACACCTTGGACTGACACTTTGGATCCTACTCCCTTTACAGGAACACCTGATTCAGTCTTGATGTTGGGGGGAGAAAACTGGATCAGCCAGGCATGGATATTGGGACCTTGGGACCTTCTGCCCATGCTGGGAAAGAGATGGGGACATGTGGAGAAGAGAGAGTGACTGGAGGGTGTGAGAGAGGGAAGGGACCTTGAATAAGGATATATGTGGATAGAAAATGTGACTTTATTCATAATACAAATTTTTTAAAAAATGCATTATGATGATACCCATCTAAATTATTTATCTTTTTCTTTACTGGTTCTAGTTTCAAATCATTTAGAAAAATACCAAGAAAGACCATCCACTTTCTGTTATGCTATTCTTTCCGATTTTTTTTGTGGGAAAAAATTTTTCTCTTTGCCTTAAACAAATTCCCCTTTTTAAGAAAACCCAAAATACTTACCAAATTTGTTGTCAGTGATGATTCAGATGACTGTGAAGTGGGGTGGGTACCTAGTGTGGTCTCATCCCAAGGAGGGGATCCAAAAAAGAGAGAAAAATAGAACCTTCTAGGTGAGGCAGCCATTGTCCAAAAAACTTACCTAGATGACTGTGGTGAAGAAATGTGTTTCGGGCTCTGCCTAAGGTGAAGGCTAACTCCTAACAGAAAACCTAGCTAACCAATAGTTACTCTGGTCATGTGTAGCTCTGGGCAGCAAGCAGCTTTTTTTTTTTTTTTTTTTTTTTTTTTTGTGAATTCATGCCCCAAAAGTTGAGTGCCAAATATTGCACAAATTCTTGTTAGTATATAATGAAAATCCAGAGTGAGATATTGGGGAAAAGCTGGAATATCTTTTACAGATAGATAAGGAAACAGACCTCAGTCAATTCTCAATCAACCAACTTCTCAGGATAAACAGGGTTAAATGCTGTCTTCAAGAGTTCTCAGTATATCTGGTCACTTCTACAGAATATGTGAATCTCTGCTTCCTCCTGTCTTAAATATCTTTCTTGCCCAGCTTTTTACTTCCAGGTTCAACTCTATATCATAATCCTAGAGTTAGGATCTAAGGTTGAGTTACTATTGCTTGGCTGTTACGCTTTGAGCTCACAGAAATCCAGAAAGATCTCTGTCTCCTGACTAATGAGATTAAAGGCATGACCTTTATGGTTTGACTATGCATGCTTCTGTTCTCTGATATTCCAGGTTAATTTTATTAAATATACAATGTGTCATCACACTCTCAGGCCATGTCTGCTCTGAGGTATTGTTGGCTTAACCTCTTTCTACTTCATATGGTTTCATACTGTTACATACTGTCAATTCTCTGATGCCTCTGAGTAGGCAAAAATCCCAAACACAAAAGTGAGGCAGAATAGAAGATTTTCCTAAGTTGTCCTGGATGTTCCATTTGTCCAAAATTCTAGTACTCAATGTCGCTAGTTGCTAGATTCTTCTAAAATTTGACACAGTTTCTTTTTCTCAGTCACCAGTCTTTGCTGTGCTTCTAGTCTCTTTGTTGTTACTAAATAAAAACCTATAAATGCCTGGAAAGAGAGAAAAGTACAACACTGAGTTCTCATGGCCTACCTGCTTTCCAGGGCTTGAGCTCCTATCCCCACTGATCTGGCAGCCTGTTTCAATTACTTTAAAAGAAATCTGGGTTTTGCAAATAATTTGATGGAGGAATTGGATCAGATACCATGTCAGGGTCTGAAGCAGAAGTTTCTGAACACCTTTCTCCTGCACACTGATTGACATGTACTACAAGGATATCAAGGCTGTCAATTCTTTACAATGAGTGAATGCTTTATAATTTTTGTTAAAATCTCATTTTGATTTATAGTAATATTTCAAAGGCACATTGTTAAATGTTTTAGTCTGTTCCTTTAAGATTTCAGTTAGTGCTTGAGAGCAGCCCTTTTAAACCCCAGCCACACATTCCCTTTCTTTTTATTTACATTTAAGTTTAAAATTTATCTTAATTTTTTTAAATAGAGTATTTTGGAATTCTCTTGCCCTCAAATTTTTTAACAGTCATTCGAAGAATACATTTTTTTTTTAATCTTATGGCTTTAAATTCTGCTTTCTGCAGATTGGAAATTGTGACTGTTTCTGAACTTTCATTAGTCTGACTGTGATTAAACGTGCCATGTCTGTACTCATGATGGAACTTCAGTAATTCATTCCATTACACATCAACATCAGTTCAAGTAATTTCTCTCTTCTGCCCATTTCATCTTGGCTGGTCACATCACGATGTCTTTGAGATAATAGAACTTGTAACAGCTTTGGCTAATGTGGCAGCAATGGCAGAACAGGAGAAGGTCATATCAGTGGCCTTGAGGACTATCACCCTTAGAACTTGAGGAATTTCAAGGCTGTCTGTTCACACAGGACGTTAAGCTTCCTAGTGTGGTACTCTTAAAAATGGTGGAATTCTTAACTATGATTGAGAATACAGGAAAAACAGATTTTTGAAATACAGGGAGGATCTCTATGTGAAAAAGCAGAAAAGGGTCAGAATGAACCAGCATAAACATCTGATGACATAATGGAATCTTCTAGCTTTGGCTAGACGGATAGAAACTGTAGTCAGAAGTTTAAGACATCAAGTGAAATCCAGCACTGATTACATTCCAAATAAAATTTATTGTGGCACCAACGCTAATAAATGTATGATTTTCAAGAGGCAGCCCTTTCCATATTTTAAAGCTATATGAAATATGCCACTAGGCTATAAACAATGTTTGCAGTCAAAGTGAGATACCCAGACTTAGGTGAGAAGAAAACAGAAAGCAGATTCATCAAGCTTAGGAGATTTAGGGGACAAAATGTTTCAAGTGATTATGTAGACATTACTGGCAGAGAACATTTGCTGCAATTTGCTGCTAATGTGAGTTTTGCATAGAATGAAGGTTGGCAAATTGCTATAAGGACCAAATATGACTATAAAGAATACAAAGAGTTTCAGTAGGTGCTACACCATGATCAGGTGAGCCCAGAATCCAGTCTGTGAGGAGGGTGAGCAAATTTACAGTATTTCAACTCTACTGACTTCAACTAATCTTCCTTTATTTACCATAAAGAAACAAACAAAGCATAGATACTCTCACTTCAAACTATATGTATAACATCTAACATATACTGTTTGAGTCAAGTACAAATAGAAAGCATAAAGAAGTCACAGTAATCTGGCTCTGTTGATAGGTAAGCCTGGAGAATGTGAGCATGGGAGATCTAGCCCCAGCCTTCATCTGACATATGGTATCCTGATTGAGGGAAAGATGCTTAGCCCTGCCCCTTACTACCTGTGACAGGTGGGAGGAGAGCTGGTCCTAAGGTCATGAGAACCTGTGAGCTCCTGTGGGGGAAGAAGAGATTCCCCCTTTGCCCTTTGCTGCCTTTTCCAGGCAGAAGAGAGGGTCCCTGGGTCATGATGTGGGAGAGCTAGTCCTGTCCCTCACTAGCTGCAGCATTTGGGAGAGCAGGCCCTGAACCTTGCCTGGGCAGCATAGTAGATCCTGTAGACAGAGGGTGCCAATGAGGTGAGCTGGCCTTGAGAATATGAGCATAAAAAATCTGGCCCCTACCCCTCATCTGCCATATAATGATATGTGTGAGGGGGATAAGCCCCCCTCCCTTGATGCTTATGGCAGGTGGAAGAGCTGTCCCTGAGGTCACAAAAGCAAAGAGAGCTGGACCTGCCCCTTAATAGCTGAAGCACTCAGCAGAGTGGCCCTTACATCTGATCTGACCAGCACAGTAGAGTTAGCCCTTGTGGTTTAAGGATGGATAAGCCAACTCTGGGGGAGTGAATGCTGGATAAGCAGCTCTATCCCTTGATGCTCACTGCATAGGATGAGTAGCCAGATGGTGCAGGAGGGCTAATCCTAGTGCTGATGGTGAGGAAGAGCTGACAGGCTGACCAACCCAGCAACCACCCAGGCCCAGAACCAGGGCTATGAGTTGATACATCCCAATATTGACCCCATCTTCTGGCTGGTCCTGAGGACCCAAAGATGCAACATCTCCATGACACAGGGCAACAATAAGATTTCTAAGAGGCATCCTAGTGAGGATACAGTATCAAGGATATAACAGAAACCCACAGACCTTGAAACTAGGCCACTGATTAGTTCCAATGAACACTTGCAAGCAAGTTGTCTGAGCTAAAGTGTATCCCCTGTGACTCACTGAGCTACACTAAAGCTTCCATAATGAGAATTTTCTTTTCTTTTAAATTTTATTTTGTAGAGGAGGTTGCAAGGGCAGAGAGTGGATGCAAAGGGAAATGAATGGGAGGGAAATGCATGATGTTAAATCCACGAATAATCAATAAAAAGTTAGATTAGAGGGAAAAAACCACCTTACAACAACACACCTACTTCAAATTGGGTGTGGTGACACATGCCCATAATTCCAGCACAGAGGCAAAGAGGATTGGCATGAGTTTGAATCCAACCTGGTATCCAGATTAAAAAAAAAATCAAAAAATTAAAAACAAACAGAAAGATTAATTTTAATGGTTAAAAATTAATTTTTACAAGGTTTCTCCTGTTTCCTTTGGCTTTGGGCTTTTCAATTTTAAAATTTGACCATTTTAAAAACTAGGACTTGTACAGTTTATTTATTTAGTTTTTAAATCTACATTTAATCAACAAGTGAGTTCTGAAGAGGAAATGTCCATCTGTAAGTCGAAAGTAGTGCTAAGCCTAGGGGTCATGTTTCTAAGCACTATTCTTACATACTTTCCTGTGTGTGGAGGCCAGAAAGTTCCCATCAGCTTAACTATATTCATTCCTGAGTCACTTTTTGTATAAGACGCTCCCCACCTTCCTCTAAGCTTCAGCAAAAATTTTAATATGGAAAGATAAAAGTGTTTTGCAGCCCTCTTCTGAGTATCCGATTTCTAAAAAACAGCTGACACAGGCCTCTTTTGTAATCAAGCTTAATATAAAAGCACCAAGACTATGCAAATAAAACACTATGCTGAACTCTAGATGTAGAGAGGTAATGGATTGATGTAGTGCCATCTCTAAGGTAAGACATCGCTCACACATTCTGGCCACATGCAGTGGTCGTACCAAAGGTGACCGTTTCTTCACAGCCTTGCTACCACTGTGGATGCACAAGCACTAGCAGCTTGCCAGCCTTCGGGTAGTGTCACTCGAGACAAACACACCCCACCCCCATGCAGTTCTACTTCAATGTCTGAGGGAAAGGAAGCCACAAGGAGAATAAAAAGGGCTTTAACCTTCTGTGCCTCCTGTCAACTCTGTCTACCCTGCCCTAGCTGTTTATCCTGTGCTTGGCGTCAGTTTGACATCCTCTCTGTCCCCGGTAGAAATTGTGAAGAACAGCCATTGCAGACAAGTACCTCTCCACCTAAGGCTCTTCTCCCCTTTGACATTCTGCATGCCTGAGGGAGGAATTATGAGCAAAGAAAGCAACTGCAGACAATTGAAATCCAGAAGCCACAAATTCTTGTAAAAATCAGATCTATACACCATCCAAGACACAACAATGGCTTTATCTCTGGAAGAGTTTGTCCACTCCCTTGACCTAAGGACCCTTCCCAGGGTCCTAGAAATCCAGTCAGGCATCTACTTTGAAGGTAAGCATTTTTTTCTAATTTATTAACTTGCTAGAAAGTTCTTATACAGTGTCTTGGGACTTTGTGAGAGAGATTTTAATAAAGAATATGTGAAAAGCTATGTATGTAGCCCAGTGTTGTGGCGATCAAGTTTGAACCTCATCATATCCATGCACACAAATTTGATCTCTCTAAAGAAAAGGCAAGCACACATTCAAATGTAATAAACTGCTAAATAGTGCAGAGCTAGCAGCTGGTGAAGGAGGAAGAAACTAAGGCTTTAAGAGGGACCGGGTGCCCAGCTATGTGAATTGTGATCTTTTCCTTGGTAGGCATTCAACAAGTCAACACAAATGAGAGGCTACTTCTGCATACTCTTTGAAAATCCTCATAATGGGGTTAAAAAGGGGGGTTGTATAAAATGGTTTTTAAAAATTGGTATAAAATGGACATCTTGTTAAATGTAGTAGGTGGTAGTGGTGGCTCAGAACTTGGCAGACAGAGGCAGGCCAATCTGTGAGCTCAAGGCCAGCCAGGATCACAGACTACAATTCAGGATGACCAGGGCTACAAAGGGAAACCCTGTCTCAACAAACAAACACAAAACAACAAAAAAGGATTTGATTTCATTCACTGTATTAATGCATTATTCTGCACTTGATTAGATAGACTAGATTGAGCTACTATCTTGCGTTGGTTAGGTGTATCAAAAAAAAAAGTTGTTGATACTTGTTTCTAGATTATTTTTTTAAAAGCCAAAACAAAACAAAACAAACAAAAGAAAAACAACTGGACTTGCTTTGCGTCACCCAAATTGCGTGTGTCTCTCAAGGAAGGGCATAGTCCTTACAGAAAAGTGCTGCCATATTCAGAATGACTCCTAGGCTTAACTTGTGTTTATGCTCCTTTCTAAAGAGACCTCCACTCTAAGATCTTTACGTAGTAGCAAATTATATCAAACATATAGAAGTTAGTATTTAGTTGAAAAATTAAACTTCACTGAAAATTATTTAAAACCAGGCTGGTGAATTCTGGTGTAACTTACTACAATATGTAAAATCTCCAATATATTTTTTAGGATTTTTAAAGTTAGTTTGATCACATACAAGGTACTGAAACCGTTTTCTTGAGAGATATCTGCTTCTGCTTACAAGAATAGGAGAATTAAAGCAAAATAAAAAATGGAGTCTTGTCAGAATACTTGAAAACTATAGAATGGTTGGCTTTCCCACTCACAGGCTGTTCCTGGCTTCCAATTTTTTGACTTTTCAGTGTACTGGAAATTTACAGTCATTTTGTTTTGTTTGTCTGTGTTGCTTTGTTTTTTCCTTTTTCCTTTTTCAGTACTGTTACATGGGATTTTAAACATGTGGTTCTAAGATGGGCATTTTGTAGAGAGGAGAGGTGGTACATGTCTTTGATGCTCCTACTCAGGAGGCATAGGCAGGCGAATCTCTGAGTTCAAGGCCAGCCTTGTCTGTAGAACAAGTTCCAGTCCAGAGTACACAGAGAAAGCCTGTCTCAAGAAGCAAGCAAATAAAACAACAATAACAACAAAGAATTTGATTACATTTACTGTAATAAAGCCTGTTCTGCACATGATTAGGATAGATTGAGTTATTGATCATGAGTTGGCTAGATGTATTCAATACATTTGGAAGTTCTGATGTTCTCAGTTATCAGTGGGCTTATCAAGTGTAACCCTATCACAAGTAAGGGAGTAATTATTCAGTCTTACTTTACCAGAAGAAAAAAAGAAAAGAAAGAAAGAAATTAAAAAAAGGTTTACACATTCACACCTACAAACCTCCAAACTCCTGAAAGTTATTGAGTTTGTACTAGTTGCCTTCAGATTTTACTTAAATGGGTTATTTGGGATTAGGCTATCTTTCATCACTTCTGCCTTTTACCACATTAGAGCTATTCTTCTAAACCAGCCATCAATTTCATCTTGTCTCACGGTTTATGCTATTAGGGGTTTATGAACGAAGTTTTCCCTGAAAATCTAGGAAGAGTATTTTTTTAACAGCCTCAGAGTTTCAGATTTTTATATTTCATCTTTAGTTCAGTTGCAGGATGCATTGTTATGAGCTATATAGGCAGCCAATTTTACTTCTTTTAAACAGTAAGTCCTATTTCCAGTATCATCTTGCTGCTTCCAAATCAAATATGTTCGCATATGCATCTTTGTCTTAGAAGTACCTCTTCTATTCTGTTAGTTGATATTTTATTATTCGTGCCCAATCATATGATTTTTTTGAATGACAGCTGTGAAATTAGTGTTAATATATATTCAGGGTACATCTGGCTCTCTTGTTTTCACTCCATGTTCCAAAGTGAACTTAGCTGTTCAAAGACTTTTAATGTATGTTTAAAAAATAACATATGTTCCCCTAAGAAATCTAATGAAGAATTTTATTACACTTTCTCAGCTTTTTATAATAACTTGAAGAAATTGTAAGTTCTTATTGTTTTTAAAAGAAACTTGTTCATATTATTGTACTCTGTATGACTTTACCACTATTTTATCACTTAATTAAAATGAGTTTCCAAACAGTAAGTATATCCATGTAACCGTCGCCCCAAAATAGATAATCACAAGTATTCTAGAAGACTCCTCTTTTATACTTTTCAGTTGTTAGCTATGTTTTTCCCCAAATTAACCAATACTCCATGACTTTTGTCTACTTAGAAACTTTATGTAAATGCAAAATTATAGTACATATTCTTTTGGTTGGAGTACACGCATTATAAAGTTAATATATATTCTATACAGTTTATTTATTTTCAGTGTATAACGATTTGCTCCCCCCACCTCTCTCTCCTTATATCAGTACTGAGGATGGAAACTAAGGCTTTTTCCATGTTAGACATGTGCTCTATCACTAAGCAATAGCCCTAACAACCATCTTCTCACTTTTATTTTTAAAACAGGGTCTCACTAAGTTCCGTAGGCTGCCTTTGAACTCCCTCTGTAGCCCAGGCATGTCTTCAGTTTGTGACCCTCCTGCTTCTGGCTACTGAGAGCCTAGGTTTATAGGTACAGGTCATCAGTTCTAGTACAATATAATATAGTATTGGGTAAATACACCAAAATTTACTTAGTCATTCTACTGCTGATGGGTATTTGGATTATTTCTACTTGAAAGTCACTGGTAGCATTTTATTGTAAAATTCTTTTATACACCCATGTTCACAAGGATATTAAAAATAAGTGAAATTTCTATGTTGAATGGTGTGTATATTGTGTCTGGTGAGTGGTGAAAAAAATATCTCTAAGCAATTGTTCACTCTACATTTCCACTAGACATCTCTGAACATTCTTGCTAACACACCTGATACTATTTCCTGTTGCTAGTCATCTTGATTTTAGTCTTTCTGGTAGAAGCCTTGCAGGGAGCCCAGGTTTTAGTTCTTGTTTTCCTTCTGCCTAATGTGATCAAGGACATTTTCTTTTCGATTCTGTGATGTTTACCGATTCTCTTTAGGACATGATTCCTAGGTCTGGATCATTTATATTAGCGTTTATAAATTTCTATTAATGACTTGATGAAATACGTATGTATTTGGTACTATGTTTTCAGTTGTGAATGTCAGTTTCAAAGCTAAGCATTTCATTTTCTTAGGTGTATCTGTTCATGAGGGGACATTTTCAATTTTACTGTAAATTGAGTGCTCAATTTACAATTCCATTTCTCTTATGTGCTACTAAGGAAATTTTTATTCATCATGACTTATGAAAATATGTTAGCCACTTGAAATTCATTTACTCTTTTCTTTGAATCTGTTCTCTGCCTGGAATCGGTTGTTTTATATAAGCTTGACATTGAGCGCCAAGATTTATAGAGAGCTAATTAGTTCAGTGACGCTGAAAGAAAAAAGATGAGGGAGCATCTTATTATGTAGACCTGGCTGGCCAGGAATTCACTATGTGCACCAAGCTGGCATTGAACCCACAGAGATCATCTGCTTCTAGTTCTCAAGTGCTAGCACTCGAGAGGTCCCACATCATACCTGGCTGCAAAGCTCTTTTTGCTAATCTTGTATTGTGTTCTCTTGTCCTAAACACTAACTCTCAGGCCAAGGTCCCATCTTAATGCATGTGGATCTTCAGAGCTAGTGAACATTCATCTTGCTTCCTGTTTGAGAATATGCTGCAGGGCTGTGGTTCTCAAATTTGATTGCATGTTTGAAACATCTGATGTGTTTTTTAAGATTATCAGTGTCTGCATGTCTCTTTACAAGTATGGATTAATTATATAAGAGGTAAAGTGTCACTGTCCCTAGACATCTCCCTGATGACTATAAAGTAAAGCCAAACTTGAAAATACTCTTGTGGAATAAGCTTTCCAATGTGTTTTATTCTTCAAGTAGGACTCTTTGTAGTTTCCTTTTTTAAATTTTTTAAAAAATAGTTTGAATTTTTTTAAATTATGATAGTACATTTTAGACCTTTAATGCAAGATTAAGTTGTGAATATGAGGCCAAACTGCATGACCTGGATAGCTGGAAGGGTTGTACATTTGGCTAAACATTTATTTCTTCTTGCTCCAGACTTTGAGTAGTAGTTGAAGTCTAAAACTTACAGAAGAGATGAGAAACAGTGGTTCATTTTAAATCATTTGTGAGTTAGGAGTTGAAAGACTAAGAAATTCTAAGATTGTGACCATTAGTGGGAACTGATTTTTTTAGTTAAATTTGTCTCGTAGCTTAATGAACTTCTACCATTTTGTCTTGTAGAATTATACATACATTACTTTCTTCTTTAAAATGAAGGGAATTCCCAGAACAGCATTGCTCTTTGAATATTCATATACACTTTAGAATTTACTTGTGAACCTCCAAAAGTGTTCTCTCTGAATTCTGATTAGCATTGTATCATTTAAAAAACAACATCAATGAAAATTAATTATGTTATGATTTATAAAATTCTGAACTATAAACTGGATATGCCTCTCAAGTCTTTTCTTTTTGGTCAGTAGTATTTGTAAATTTTTATTAATATCTTCATTGCTTTCAAATTTATTCTGAGTATTTTTTCATGCCATTATATTAATAAGTGGTATCTTAAACAGCTGCACAGTACTAGGAAGACTGAGGTTAAAAATGGAGGTCACCCTGGGATAAATAGTTAGGCCAGCCTAAGATATATTAATCTATCTCAAAACAAAAAACAAAAAACAAAAAATAAAACTCAAAGCAAACAAACTAGGAATATTCTACATTTTTTGTGTTTGCTGAATTTTAAGAAAATATGTTTTTAATATATACTTTTTAAGATTATTATTGATTTTTAGACACTAAATTTTTTTAAGATCTGATTTGTCTTTCCCAGGCTTGTACTTACATTTTCCCATTGAAAAGCTGGTTAGTATTTCTGGCATAAAATCAAACAATGTTAACAATGAGAGTTAGCACACTGTTGCATTTACAGTCACACAAAACATCTGTAACTCACTATTAAGGTTGTTCATTTTAGGTTACAGAAGATTGTCTTCTTGTTAGTAATGGCTTTGAAAATAAAAGCTTGAGTTTGTGTTTTATTAAATATTCCCACTGTAGTTTTTATAATGATTAAGTAAGTTTATTTTATACATTGATGTTTTTTGAATTTCAATCAAGGTTGCAGCAAAATCAACTTAGTTGGGTATCACTAAATTGGTTTTTTATATTTAAAACAATTTTGTATCCCTTTTAAAGAACATTATTGACTTAAACTTTTTATTGCTTATACAGTTGCTTCCAGGATTCATATAAGCTTGGGCTGAGTACAGAACTTCATTTTTGTTGTTTTGAGACAGGATCTTACCCTGTTGTTCAGATGTGGTCCCTCTGCCTTGGGCTCCTGATTAGTGGGATTATTGGTGTTCAAACTACAGCTGGCAAAATTACCACTTGCCTGATTTTCTCATGCTGTTTTCTTTGTGGTTCTGAGAAGTGAACCCATCGCCTCATACCTACTAATCAACTGCCCTATCAATAAACTTCTTGATTAGAAGTCTTTTCTTGTTAAGATTTGGGATAACTTGATGCCATCTCTCATGTAAATATTTAGTAGAATTTCCAATAAAACCATGTTTTAACTTTCATTGAGTCTTTGCAGATTTCACATCATGTATCCCTATCCTACCCTTCTACAAGCCACCCTGTGCCCTGAAACCTCCCCCACCAAAACCACACAAAATTTAAAATAAAAAAAAAAAACAATCAAATGAAACAAAGCAAAAACAAAACAAAAAAACAAAAAGAAAAACAAAATTAAACATCTCATAACTGTGGCATCTGTAGTGATGCTTGGTGAGTCACACAAGTCGTGATTTAGTCTTTTCTTCTTCAAATGCGAGTGTTCATTGCCTCTGAACTGGGCTGGTCTGAAACCTCTGCCCTCCGCTACACCATAATAGACTCTTACTGAGGCTTCTCTTCGAGTCTCCTGTTGTCTTGTGTCATGGAGATGCTACAGTTGTGTATCTGTAGTTTTGTCCTCTTCACATGGTCCAACAGTTCATAGATTCAGTGGATGTTGGGGTGGGCCAACACATAGCCCTGGTTCTAGACCTGGATGGTAGCTGGGTTGATCAGTCCACTAGCTTTTTGAATTATCACCCCCCCACACACACACACCTCTGTGAACTCTCCAGCATTGCCTCTGCAAGCCCACCCAACGCATCCTGGAGCAAGGAATTGGGCCAGTTCTCTTGCTTTTTGGTCCTCTGTCTGGCTCATCCACAGTCACATCACCAGGGCCAGCTCTAGGGTCTTTCTTTCCCAGGAAGAGGCAGGGCCCTTGCTCTTGATTTCCTTAAGGGTTCTAAGGGTGGTATGGGTCAGCTCTCCTACTCTCATGCCTTCAGGGCTGACTCACCTGTATCTCCGCCCCAAAACAGGGTCAGCTCTAGTGTGCTGCCCTCGCAGGGTGCAGGACTCACTCTCCCATGTGCTGCAGCTGGTGTGGGCATGGCTAGTTCTCCCACTTTCATGATCCCCGGGGCCAGCTCTCCCACCTGTTTCAGTGGGAGTGCATGTATTGGTGGGAGGGCATCTCTGTGTTACTCTTGCCACCATAAGGCAAACAGAGGAAGGGGGATGGGCAAGGTCCTCTCTCAGCTTTCTCCTGCCTTCAGGGCCAGCACACCTGTGCCCACAACAACAGGATCCGCTCTAGTGTGCTGCCCAGGTGAGGTGCACACCTGTGCTGAGGGGTGGAGACATCTTTCCTGACTGTAGGGTCCAGCAAGGGGCCTCAGTAAGAGTCTATCATGGTGTAGCAGAGGGCAGATTAGGCTGGGCTGAAACTCAGAGATATTTCTCTCTCTGCCTCTTGAGTGTTGGGCTGAAAGGCATGCATTAAAACATTCTGTTCCTGAATCTCCAGTTACTTTCTTGGACTTTCTGTGTAGTTCTCTGTGTTGAACAATAGTCACTTAAAATTACTACTTCCCTCTTGATAAATGTATTTAATATTAAAATGTTTATCTAGGTGCTTTTGTCACTTGGCATTTTTAGACAGGATCTTGCCCTGTAGACTGAGAACAAACTCATTATCCTTCTGACTCAGTTTCTCGACATAATTTCTTTTTGTTTGTTGAGAAAAAGCCAGGCTCCAGGTTGACTTCAGACTGGGTCCTCTTGCCTTAATTTCTGGGCTATCTTTTTGGAATTACAAATTATACTTTAACTCTTGTTAAATCAATTTTCATTACATTTTATTTTCTTTTAAATTCAATGGCTATTTTTTGATTATTCATATATGACTTAATTTAGCTATTCTTTTTTCTTTAATTAGTTTTATTCCATGGCTATTGGAGAAAAGGTATTATCGTCGCCTTTTCTTTTAATAGTTTGATGTTTTCGTTACTTGAAGGTATGAAGCATGACCTACTTTAAGACAGAGAAGTTGAAATTGGAAACAGCTGACAGGTGATGTGAAGTTCTGTGGTACTAGAGTAAATTCTTTTAACTGAAAACCACTATGGTAACAGGAACCACACTAGAACATTCTAACATACTACTTGTTACTCATTTTTGGAAAATTCTCTTAATCTACTAACATGAGGCATTGTTGCATGAATTCTTGTATTAAATATCTCAGAGCCAGATATTGGGGAAAGGCTGAAATATCAAAGAGAGGACACACCACAGTCAAATCTCACCCAGCTATCTTCCAGCTTCCTCAGCCTCATCCCTCATCACATCTACAGTCTTTCTATGCCTGCCTTAAATACTTCCCTCACCTAATTGTTTCACATTCAGGTTAAGATTAAAGATGTGGGCTATTGCTATTTGATATTCAGTTTTGAACTCACAGAAACACAGGAAGATCTCTGTCTCGGGAGTTATGGGATTAAAGGTGTAGGTCACCACTCCTGGTCCTTCCCATGCTGGGATTAAATTGAAGTTCCCACTCTCTGACCATCTTGCATTGACTGTGGGTGGATCTGTTCTCTGATATTCCAGACTGGTTTTATTAAATATATCACATATCTCCACAGGACATAGTTGTAGGTTATAAACTTAAGACTGTGCTTCTTGGATAAATTAAACAGGGCAATGGTCCTATCTTTGATTTAGGCAAGCAGCATTTTCTTTGTCCTCTGTTATGAAAATGAGAAGCTTCCTCACCCTGAAGGTTGAGATAAAGATAAGGTGAACATATTTAAATAGACCAGCAGTCCACAGTAATCTTGTGACTCATAAATACTATTATTACTACATAAATAGTGTAAGGAAATACATAAATATGTAGTAAAGAAAACTCATCAGCCATTTAAAAACAAAACATAACAAACAAAATCTGAAAAGGAAAAAAAAAAAACACACAACAGCAACAAAAACCAAACAGAAAACCCCAGTCAATTTGAATCTTAATGCTTTATATACAATACAGGTAGAATACAGAGGAAAAAAAAAAAACAAACCAAACCAAACCAAACAACAAACAAACAAACAAACAAAAACCACCCAGTAACACTAAAAATTCTTATTAAATATTAAACTAGGAACTTAAGAAAGTAAGTTTCTAGGGTACTATAAAGATGACTTAGTGGTGAAAATTCTCCCTGTGCTGCTCCTGCAGAGGACACTGATTCAGTTCCCAGTTCTCACCTGTCAGTTCATGACCCAATGTAAGTTCATTTAAAGGTGGTCCAAGCATCTCTTCCTCAGGCACAAGCACACCTCACACACACACACACACACCACACACAGAGACAGAGAGAGCATTTATATAAATAAAAGAAATACAAGTACATTTAAAATTTTAAATAAATCTGTATTTTTAAAAAAGACCCAAATTTTGAATGTGGAAGAAGGTAAAGTGCAAATCAAAGATATATCCACAATGAATGCAGTAGACAGAATGTAAATAATCCCTTTCAACACTGAGTTGAATAACTATAAAATGTAAAAATTAACAAAATGGAAATAGTTCATATGCCATGTAAGAGATTATTACTTTATTTATTATATGTATATGAATGTGCAGTAGAGACAAAATGGTCATGAAATGATAAATATCATTTATCTTCTTAAAGTATAAGAATGATTCAAAAAACTTACTTTAGGAAGCCAGTGGTGGTACACTCCTATAGGCCCACGCCTATAGTCCACACTCAGCAGGCAAGAGCAGGAAGTAAGAAGGTCTCAAATTGGACTCCTGCCTCAGCTGCATAATGATACCTTGTATTAAAAACCAAAACGAAGTGAAGAACACCTAAATTAGCCACTCGTAGGCATGCATGAGCAAAACTAAGATGAGTCAGATAATGGGTATATAAAATTCACTTTTATATATATATATAGGGTTCTATGTGGCAATTAGATAATACCATTAACATATAAAATGTGAACAAATACCAGATCCCTACAAATTAACTTCAAAATGTAATTAGAAAGAATAAAAAATAGTAACTAAGTGAGAAGGTTCATTGGAACGTGTTTTATAGACAAATATACTTGCATCAGCATTGAATACCTTACATAAATTTAAAAAATCCATTATTAGGAATTATTGTTCAAGAGGCCAGAATTACATATAGGAACACAACTCAAAGCTACTCTCTTTTTGGAGAAATTATACATTTAAATGTATGCTAATAGAGTCAATGCAGCAGAAGGGAGGGGTGTATGCTTTTGCTAGGATGATCAGAACTCACCCCTTAATTTTATTCTTCCCACGTATAAGCAAGTCTTTCCATTCCTACTTCCAAAATATAGGCTGAAGTGTTCATTTCCTTTAAACCTAAACCAAGGCCCTAATGTTTCTCCCCTGGGTTATGGCAGCTCTGATGAAATGAAATTTGAACAGGGGTATGAATACACGAAGGAAATGAGTGCTGCAGATATCTGGGGAAATCACGTTCTCGTTGAAGATAGAGCAAGTACAAACCTGTGAAGAGCTTGCTTCATGTGGTTATTATGAAGGCAGGGGTGAGAGTTAGCAAAGCAATTGAAGGAGAGGTGCTGAAGACCGAGTTGTTCCAAGCACGAAGGCCATACACAGCACCATGCAGGGCTGATGTAACAGGGCTGTGCCAGTTGCATGTAAGATGCAGTCAGAAAAGATGTTCTGGGAAGTGGCTAGGAATTGAACCTGGGTCCTCTGGAAGAACATTCAGTGCTCTTAACTACTGAGCTATCTCTCCAGCAAAGATACAGAAAATGAGAGATCTGGAATAAACTGACATCAAGCCATGTGTGCAAAATTTGGTTCTAATTCTAGTTTTAGTCATCTTAGATAACAATTGATTGTGCCCTACAGATACAAGGGTTAGTAGGGACAGTTCCATCTTTGTCTCATCTGCAATCTCCAATTTTCAAGTTTCTTTGTATACATCTTGCAAAGCAGATTGTTTATATTGAAAGATGTAGTTAGAGGACAAAATTTCTAAAGTTGTCATCACCATAGACACATGAACTACTTGGGGGTCAAGCCCTGGAAAGTTGTAACAAGTTATAGAAAAGCTGATATCTGTAACCATATTATCTTTAGTTATTTGAAAGATAGTATATAATCAAGAAATAGATAAGAGAAAAAAATTTGAAAGTCTTAATTTATTCTACCTTTGAATGTGTGGCAGACCTGTCTTGTTCTACTCTCTTGGGATACAGTGACTTGGTTACATTGGTGGCTATATGAGCCTTAGTAACAATCATTTAGGAATATATGATTTAAGAATCAATGTATAATTTGACATATTATATCCTTGTAGACTGTCAAAACGGAGCCCCTCCCTAAAGTCCAACTTGTCAAATAACTGCAATTAACAGAGACCCTGAGCTCATCTGCTTCTACAGAATGCACAGTGTAATAAGCTGCATGTCCAGTATTGCTGAAAGCACCACTATTTGAAGGCTCTTGAAATTCAACAACCTTTAACATAACCTAATCTTTTCCACTAGGACAATGACACAATGTTATATTCATTATGATTAGGGTGAAGTCCTTGTCAATTATAAATAATTAGACATTAGCATATTGGAATCACACATTGTCAAGGAACTTTCTGGAGTAAAACTGTTTCCACCTGTGCATAGCAAAGTGAGTTCACCACTCAGCTCTTAGGAAATATTTTCTGTGGTTTCTGTGCTAACGTTACCACTACATATTTTATGTATGCCATTATTTTGTTTTTTGGTGGTGATTAAAATTTTGGCAAATACTCAGTGCATTTTAATCCTTATAATGTTTTTTTAATGAATTATTTTTCACTTTATAAACTTACATTCATATGGTTGGCATTTTAGTAATTGTGGAGACATAAAACTATCATAACACTTCAAGCAAAAATACTGTTACTATTTTGATGTATTATCTAATTTTCACAGAAGTGCAAATGAAATTTTAAAGGGAGAAACATTGGTGCTGACATTCCTTTCCAAATGCTTTATATAGAATCTTATCCCTTTCCACTACTTTGAATTATTTCCTCAATTTAAGCTATCAGAATTTATTGACAAGATTATGAAATTTTTTACCCAACTTGTCTTCCTGATTGCATCCTTTGAAGCCCAAAGTCTGTCTTTATTTCTTTATCCTGAGTCATATGTCTAATATGCAAATTAGAAGGTGTAGCTCATATGTCTGATATGTGTATTAGAATATATCATTTTCTGTCTGGTACGTGAATTAGAACATACCCTGTACATACCCTCCTACGGCATCCCAATTTTTTTTTCTCAAAATGGAAACTCAAGTGGGCTATAAAGTCCTCTATTGTCTCTCTGTCCCATTATCTAAGTTTCTAGTTTACTTAAATAAATGGTCTTTCACCCATCTATGCCTATGTCTTTTTCACTGTTACACAAACTTGTGGGCTATTCTCATTAAGCTTTGCTAGAATTCTCTTCATGTTCTGCAAAACTCTTGTATCACACCTCTGTTTGGCTAAACCACTTTTCCATGAAGCTTGCTAAGCATACAATGTTTCCATATCCTTCGTCTTTCATATACTGCTCTTGAGATTTTACCGAAAATCTCCTTCATAAATCCAGCCTGTTAATTTCAGGGGCTTCTTTCCACTCACCTTTTCTTGCAACTTTATTGAGGTATAATTTATACTCTATAGAACCCACTCATGAATATACAACAAGTCAATGGTTTCTTGCAAGGTGATAGATAATATTGTATCATCACTGCCTATTAAGACCATTTCCATCCATCAAAGAGCTAGCTTGAGTGGTTTGCCAGAAATCTCCACTCTCATTTCAGTCTGAAGCAACCATTGATTGTCTTTTTGTCTGAATATTTGCCTTCTAGAAACAATTCATAGATGAATCATACATCACTTCTTTTTTTGCTCCCCACATCTTTCACTTACATCAATCACTTGTCATGATTTTGTGCTTCATTCATGTTGTAAACCTATGTAAGTATATTGTTTCCTTTGCTCTTAATATTTTATTGTGTGGAATACATCATGTTTTCTTTATTTAAGGCCCATAGAAGACACTCAGATTGCTTCACATTTTGAGATATTTTGGCTAACATTCCACTCATTATGCATGAAAAAAACAACTTTTTTACATCTTCCCTGAAACTTAGTGTTATCTTTTTATTATATCTTCTTGTAGTTAAAATTTGAATTTCTTAATAATAATTGACATTCTATCTTGTGACTTACTGATGAGCAATATGTTTTTTCTTCTGCAATGAAACATTTCTTCATATCATTTGTCAATTATTTACTGAATTGTTTTCTCCATGTTATTGAGTTATATGTATAAATATTCTGAGTATTGAACTGGAAAGGTTTTCAAATGTGCAACTTGTAGACATTGTCTCTTTATGATCTACCTATTTATCTCTGGATTTCTGCCTTTGAAGAAAAAAGTTTCAGCTTTTAATAAAGCTCAACTTATAAAACACTTTCCCTTCTTTTAGGGCTCATGTTGACTAACCCAAAGTCATAAAGTTTTCTTCTCTTTCTTTTTTGATGTGAACAGGATAAAGATTTTAAAGACTATTCTGAGATTTGACTATTTTCTAGATTCACAGAACTAAGAAAAGCTGTCATTTTTCAAGTGATGGTTTACTATTATCTAATAATATCTTTAGGGAAAGACGTACTAGCATATTACAAGAGAAAATGAAGAGTCAATAAGGCTGGCAGAAAGAAACAATGGGGTCAGAAATGTTACCCCAGATGTAGAGGAAATCCTCAGTAGTCTTTTTGTACAACATGGTGGTTTCTAAAGATTCCAAACTGAATAAGACTCGGCTAAAAAATGTGAAGAATTTTTGTTTACACAATTTAGATAGCAGAAAGCATTTTTTTTTACTCTTGATAAGAGAAGAAACTTGATGAAACCATACATTTGCAGAAGTCAAAGCATAATTTTGCCTAAGTCCATAAATAAATATAGTATGCAAAGTGTTTTTATAGCAATTGTTAAATGTTACAAAAATGTTTTTTACTCCTGGACATAAAAATAAATTTAAGTATCATGTTTTGAATATTATAACTATTATAATTTTTCTTGTTTTTGCAAGCATATGTTGAATTGTGGAAATTATTTCTTAAAATTATGTCTCTTTATTTCTTCCTTTATTTCTTCTTCTAGAAAATACATGAAGTGGTCTTGCCCTAAAGGACTCTGTAGGCAGAAGAAAAAAGACATGCATTTTTAAAAACATTTTTTTTATATATATAATACAGTGTGAAAAGTGCTGTATAGGACAAAACCAATCTTAGAGTTCTGGTGTGAGATTTCGAGTCAGAGTTCACTCACAGAGAAGTGGTGATGGTGTTTCTGAATTTGCAGCTTAAAGAGAAGATGACTAAACAAAGCAAAATAGAAAGCTATCCAATTATAAAATTCCAAATTGGCCTAACCAAGGAACTCTGGATAGTTAGGCCACTTGTGATCATACTTTAAATGGTTCTTCAATTAAACAAAAGATTTTTAGTTTCTATATAGGATCCACTAAGGTCTTAATGATAGAGTATTGATGTGGTGATATTAGTATCCCTATATGAAAGAGACACCAGACATCATCCATGTTGTCTGTCTGTCTGTTAGACTGTCTTTTTCTCTGTATGTGTTAAGGGAAGATCACTTAAGACTGGCAGTAAGCAAGCCAGGAAGAATGTCCTCACTAGAATCTACATAAGTCATAAATGTATCACTGCCATCCAGTCCAACAACAAAGAGAAAATAAGTACCTGTTACTGCAGTGTTTGTCATATTCATGCCACAGCTAGCAAGATATCTTTTCTGCTCACCAAGGTAAGATGTGTTCATTGGAATTAACTTAAAAACTACAGGGAAAACTCAATAAATATCTAGACTGTTAAAGGCAAGCATCCATTCTGGTAGATGTACATTGAATGGATATGAAAAAGATGAGAAAGGAGCTAAGAGCAGCATTGACACTGAATTTTGTGGCCATTTTGAATCTTCTGGGTTTCTGAGCTCCTGGCAGACTGCCAACAAGGAAGATGTTAGAGTTTTTAAACTAGCAGTGTGGGTGATGGGTGGAGGTGAGCAGTAATGTATTTGTTGCACTCTATTGAGTTTGTAGCCTTTATAAAATAATGGCTACGAATAACCCTTAGGCAGCCAAAAACGTACATCAGAGATTCAAGAAGGGTCAGAGCTGACAGGCCTGGTGTCACAGATTTGCAGGTTGGAGGGGGAAGTTTTTATTTCAGAAACTACACTATACTCTGTATCATGAGTTGCAAAAGACACCAACATCAATGGGAGATGTGGGTTGAAGGGGCCTTATAAGACCAAAAAGCAAAAGAAAACAGAAACCTAACAAGCCAAGGACAACTGATCACCTGTCTATGTTTCAGAAAATAAGCAGCTCATAATCTGGCAGATTATGGGTGAGAAGAAGTAGTATAGGATAACATACTGAGAGAGTGTGAGGAAAAACACTTGGTTTTAGCAGGCAGTGTATTACAAAGTGTTAATAATGATAATCGTTAATGTATTAAAGACTTATTGTGGGATGGGACTTGGGATATGTATGTAGGTTTAGAAATGTGTGCATATTGAAGGCATATATTTTTTGTATGCATTTCACCACAGGTAGATGTAAATAAGCATGTAATAAAGTATATTAAATAGTGCTTTATGTATAAGTATAAGTAGGTTTATTAATAAATACTTTATATGTGCTTTTCTACACAGAACTATAGTACCCATTGTATGTATGTACAAATATATTAATGTAGCTAATACTTATATTTTTGGCTATTTTATCCTTGGAATTCATTTGAGAGGTAATAAAATTATTATTAATACAATAGCCATTTTTAGGGTCAATTATCTGATAATATAACCTTCTCTAAGAGCTAAACTTACAGTGAAGTTGATTCTTGTTCTCCCCAGTAAAGAGTTTAAATGAGAAGTCATAACATGATTGATAATCATATAAAAATAACCAATCCAAGGATATCTCATAGCTATACGCTAATGGCAATTGCCGGTTCAGGTGTGATTTCTGAAAAACATGCATCACAGATAAGAAAGGGGCCCTATGGGTGCCTTGTTGTTTAACACATTATTATATTATCACATTAACACATTATAATTTTGCTACAATTTGAAGAATTTGACATGAAAAAATTAACTATAACACTAGTTGGACAAGTAAACTGAATGATAATATTTAATAAATTATTTCATATATGGATAGACATTGTTTAACACATTATTATCATTTTGTTAGAATCTGAGGAATTTCAGCTGAAAAAATTAACTGCAACATTTGTTGAACAAGCAGACTGAATAATGATAGTTAATAAATTATTTCATCTATAGATAGACATTTTATGATTTAATGTTTTTATGAAAATTCAGATGGTAAAATTCTATTTGAGTACCCACATACATTTTATTATATAGATAATTTAGCTTAATGTTTTTCTACCAATTTAATCAATAAGGGCCATGGCAGTAAAATCAGAGAAAATATAAAAATTGTAAAATGTTATTCATTGCATCTATTCACATTTTACAGGTTGTAAATATCAATGCCCAAAAATTTTTAAATTTTTAATCTGAATTTTTGACGCTGATATTAGTTTATATGAACCAAGAGGAAAAAATTATATAGTTTAATGACACATGCTTGTCACATTAAAAATGAAACCAAACAAAGAAAACTAGTGTCTTTCTAAATGAGCTTATATGTGTAAAGACTTATTAAGGACATTTATTTAAATTTTGAAAGAGTTTTTTCATGTTTATGTTCTCTGCTAAATTCTTAGATGTGGAAGTGTGCTTGAGAGTCAGGCAACATGCACTAAAATTAGACTTAGAAAACTTAAAATCAACAATTATTAAATAAATATTAAATTTCCTATATGACTGAAATATAGTTGAGCAACATATGACTGTGAGAATTTTCCCACCTTAAATGTCCCAATTATTTTAAAAACATATTGGGATTTTATTTACTTCACAATGTATAAAATTCTACTTCAGGCTACACTCTTAAAAAACATACATTTTCTTTGAATGATGTTTGATTGTTTTTTGTTTTTCTTTTACAAATTTTGGAACAGTTTTTGCTTTTTATTTGCTAATATTTGAGACTTTATGTTTTTGGTCAATATAAAGTTACACTTTAATATAATTACATATTACATTTAAAATAAGGACAAAAGTATACAAAGTTTCAAAGGATGGTTTGTGTGTGTGTGTGTGTGTGTGTGTGTGTGTTTGGGTAGAATACACTTCTCCCTTCAATTTATCTTAAACAGGTCTTATAATTTAGGAGAGAGCTCTGAGAAAGGTACATTGCAAACAAGCAAAAAAGCTTGGTGAGAAGTAATTTCAGATTTTTTTTTTCCGTAGTAGCTGTAAAAGAAAATTACTGCCAGTACTTTTAATGTTGTTTACTTAAATGGAGATGTGCCAAATGTAGATGTTATTTACATCTATAGTGGAGGTAGTCACACATGAAATTTTCTCACTTATATGTTGTTAAATATCAACCTTAACTATGAAATAAAATGCAGCCAAATGGAGTGCTAAGAACTGATTGGTTCCATGTGCTTTCTCATCTTATGGGTATGAAGGAACAGTGAAGAATAAAAACAATATGATCTTACTTTTATTAGCTGATGCATTTGCAAAAGCCATGAAATATATGACTTTTTTAGCACTAGAAATTCCACACAACTTAACAGCTACAAATTCTTGGCCAATTATTTACTAATGAATAAAATTACTAAAGGAAAAATGAAAAATTATTATCTTATGAGCAGTAGCTATGCTTCTGTATTTGTTGGCCCTGACTGGCCTTGTTAGGTACCAAATAATGAGCATATCAGTGTGTAAGTGAGAATGCAACCCCCAGTCAGTTTGGGAAAACCACAGGACTTGTTTTAGAAAATGTCTTTTTCCACTATCCATGCTCCTGAAGTTCAAAATTTCATATGTAAATTCAAACATCTAATTTGGTTTAATTCTAATACATATTTAAATATAAAAGTTGAGATTTTAATCAAAATAGTGTAAGAAAATATAATACAATTTTTTGCAAGATAAGTATCACTATTTGACAATAAGTTTTTTGTAGTTTTTAATTGATTAGAAGGTTTTGGTAGTCCAGTTATTTCCTAATTTATGTAATTAGAATTTCCAATTTTTAGAAAGAATAGTTAGTAATGAAGAGTGATTTTCTCCAGGTTCAAAGTTTTAGTGATATAGCATTTGAGTTAGTTTGGAATGAATAACTGCCCAGCAATGATGTATGGATTCTGATTAACCACAGTTCCCAGTGCCTTAACGACAATAAAAAACTAAGTCCTCACTGTTGGCATCAGGAAAAGTTTAAAGCACATCAAAATAGTTTTTCCCCTAAAACTTTTGAAATGAAGTTGTGTTAATTTTAAAGTCATTAGCAAGACCACTTTGAATAACATGGGTATCTAAACCTTAGTTTTTTTCTTAGTATTGTTCTTCTAAACTATTTGCCTATGAAATTCTCTCTTTTTTTTTATTGTAAATGAACCTTAATTTAGAACAAGAAAAGATCCTTAATCACCCAAACTAATATTTTGATTTTAAGAGATAGAGACTCACTGGAGTCAAGAAAGTTATGTTTTCTTTTAATTTTTATCATTGTATGTGTGTGTGTGCCCACGTAGAATTCAAAGGATCAGTTTGTGGAGTGAGTTCTCTCCTTGTAAACTTGTACAGCTAGTTAGTAGCTTTGCCAGCTTATAGATATATTGCTGTCCCAAACAGTGATTGCTTTTATTTACTATTACCAAAGAGAATGATAAAAAACCTTTTTTATATTCACAATTACTTTAATAGTGAGAAATATCTCACACTGCTCATATACTGTTAAAAAACAAAAAGAATGTATCATGGTCCTAATTCTCAAAGAAGCAGAAGCCTCTTTCATGGAGTTTTGTGAAAGTTTTTCAAGGATGTTGTATGATAATGTATGTTCAAGAGGTCAGACATTCCTGGGATGGTATTATTTCTGTCAATTATTAATTTGACCACCTGAATCTTTTCCATGATATGTTTCAGAGAGCTTTTCTTTTTCTATACTGAAGTATTTTTTAAAAGTTTTTAATACAATGCTTAGCAAGGTAATATTATATGTTTTAATATTAAATGAGTGTTTTGCCCCACTAATGATAGAAGAATGAAATTTTAATGTCTGCTACTTAGATCATTCTATTTTTATTAGAAAAAACCCATTTTTGGTAAGTTATTAAACTGTGGACAATTCACTTTAACTATTGATGGATTCCATTCACAAGACAAGTGTCCTCTAGCATTATATTTTTATTCTGTTTGCAGAACCCTTGTCAAAATGATGAGGGACCACACGAGACAGTTGGCATGGTTTGACATGATTAGAAATATATCACAGGCTCCTGGTCAGTGAAATTCAACCACTTTTCTTATTAAGGCAAACTACTGAAGAATTCCAACTTAATTTTTCCTATTATAGATAAATGGGGATGGAGACTGTGTGTTAGATAGACATGATCAAGATCAACAGTCTGTGTGTGTGTGTGTGTGTGTGTGTGTGTGTGTGAGAGAGAGAGAGAGAGAGAGAGACAGAGAGACAGAGAGACAGAGAGACAGAGAGACAGAGAGAGAAAGACAGAGAGAGACAGAGAGACAGAGAGAGACAGAGAGAGAATCAGAGAATAAGTAAATTATAAAATATCAGGTGAAAAACGTTATGCCAGACTTCTCAGAGAAAATGATTTGTTACAAAGTGACAAGAATTGATGTAATCATTTCCTGTTATTAGATTATTGGTGGATATTGATAAGATTCAGTCCTTGAAAGCAGATGACCATTGCTGGTCACTTATGCCACAAACATACTGGTCTAGTACAGTTCAAGAAAGCCTTCCATCAAATTTTACTGCATGTGCGAAACACCACATCATATATATACACACACATATATCTTCTATACGTTTGCAATTAGGATAAAAACAATCATCTGGCCTCTGGGTCAGGTTGAAGTCATCCTGACTGTTAAGACTTAAGTTGTGCTCAGACAATACCTTGGATGGGCCGTTCTTCAGAGTTTTTTACAGCTGTGTTTACCCTAGGTTTCAGTACTATTCCGGTTAGAACAAAATTGCTTTGACTCAGCCACTGAGACAGAGGGTTAAACACAGCACAAAGGCCTATGATCATTAGTGCTGTCAAATTGAAAAGATCTAAATTTACCTCAGAGATGGACTTGTGACCATGCCCATGAGGTGATGGCACTGAGATGGGAAGGCCTATCCATTGTGAATGGTGCCATTCTCTAACTGGGATCCTGGACTATATAAGTGAAACAGGGGAGCTAACAATGAATGCATACCCAGCAGTATGCATTCGTTGTTCCCTGCTTCCCTGGGCATGAATGCAAGGGTGGCCAGTTGCTTCAAGCTTCTGCTGACTTGACTGTCTTGGCACATTAGATTGTACTTTGGAACTGTGAGCCAGAATATCCTCTGTTGCTTGAAGTTGCTTTTGTCAGGGTATTTTGTCACAGCAACAGGAAAGTAACTAAGCTAGAGCCAATATTGATTCCCTATGTAATCTATTTTCACTCTTTTGCGGGAACAGGAGTGCCCGTGTTCTATTTGGAGTCAGAGAGCATATTTGAATGCACTCATTTCTCCCATGAAGCAGACATCTGACAATTGTTATCTTAGTGAACAAAACCATTGTTAGCATAAGATAAAAATAGATGACATTTCTGGTAACTTGGGACTTGTGCTTAAGATTTTTAACATTAAGCAGCCCTACTGTGTGTTTATGTTTCTAATTAATGCACTTCAAATGTTAAACAGTATTTTCCTTATCCTTTGCTCAGAGCTAAAACTGTTGAATCTATGTATCTCATTTCCTATGCTAGAATATGTTAGGCAAATTACATATGTCTTACAATAAGCATAAACATTTATTTCTATACATCTTTCAGGTGCTTCATTTTTATTCAAAATCAAGGCATAGAGTTTGTTACTGTAGTCTGTTTTGATGTCATTCTTACAATTTTGACTCATACTCAAATATTTTTGCTAGTCTAGACTGATGCATAGTATTATAATACTCTTTTCCTTTTCTGTGATGTAGAAGTGTTTACAAAACTAACTTACAGTCTATTGTCTTGGTTTCTATGTATGGAGAAGAGAGGGACCTGAGGGACTCACAGACATTAATTGTCCTCTCTAGTAACACATTTATTAACACCGCAGATCATGCTGTGGAATCTGAAGAGAGGCTTCAGTTCTACCAGACAAAGCAGGAATATGTGCTAAAGGTTTCCCAGGGATGGGAAAACAGCCACAATTCAAGGCAGCAGGCTTGGTTAATATGGGACTATGCTATGTGCCTACAGGTTGTATTTGATTGATGAGGGGGAGGAAGGATTCAGCTTTTGGTGGCCTTCAGCAACATCTTCATAGCAACATCTGGGGACCAGAGAGAACCTAGGAGTGTGAATGCACTTATGAAAGCTTTGGGAACAACACCTGAATGAACTGAGAATTTTAAAACATTAGTGGAGGTTAGTTGATATGGGAGGAGGGTAAGAGTGTATTGGAATGAGTGTGGCCAGATGGTATTATATTACATGTACAAAGGTGTCAAGGGATACGATGATAAAATTATAGGTTGTAAATTTATATTTTACCTTTAGACTCTGTGGATATTGGAGGATAGCCCAGAGATTTACATGAAAAAAAAATTCCAAAACCAAAATCCCTCTTCTAATTCTCATGCAACCTTTCTATAGAGTTAAAAGGAAGGAGACAGGAACACCCTGCTGAAAGATTATCCTATGAGGTATTCATTGTAGATGGAATTCATTGCCTCTTTCCCAACCATACCTTCTCAGCGAATCTTAAGACCTCTTGTTTTCTTAGTATCCTAAAGTCTCGACCTACAAATTTCTTTGTATTTAGTTTTCTGCTTTTTGTAGCTAGGTTCTATGTGTACCTGCATCACCACGCAACACCTCTCATTTGCTCCGAAGGGCACTTGTCACTCTGCAAGCAAAAGATGCTTTCAAAATCTTTCTCAGAAAAACAGCTCAAGATCTACCTTACAAATCTACTCCTGACAAGTTCTCTCCAGCAGTAGACATTTTAGTTAGAAAATCTTCTTGGAAAGGCAGTGAATTTCAGACAGTCCTGGGTGGGAGGATGGCCCATATGCCAGTGCATGCATATGTGGAGCCTAGAGATCTGTGTCAGTGCCTTCTCCTACCCCATTCTACTTTATTTTCTTTGTGGGAAGTTTGAATAGGAATAAGACTGACCAAATCACCTATTTCATATTGGGGTAGGTAGGTATAGAAAGAATGTTTGAGGAATCAGTTCACTTTATCTAAATGGTAAAGTTGTGTATAAGATTGCTCTTTTATTGCTATGATATCTGGGAAGTATATAACATTGTTGCATTTCTTCCGACTCCTCCATCATGTTTCTTTTCATCTTTTATTGCAGTTTTCAATCTTTTATTTTAATTAAGTGACTTTTTCCTATTGTTTCTCTCTATATTTCTATATTCTTAAGGAAATAGCTTGAGGCTTTTGCTGTCTTCTAAAATAAGTCATTATCAGTAAAATGTTCTCTCTCAGAACTTAGTTATATTTTTATTATATTTTATTTCATTTATTTTTATTTTCATTTATTTAAGTGCAAAGAGAGTATCCAGTGAGCATTTTGATTTTATTTTTAGTTTATTTCTTTGTGGTCATTAACTATTGTGATCCAGTTCTTTTAAGTTTGCCAAGCTTTCTTTAATTGTAAATTTTATTTTGTGTGTATTGGCATTTTGCCTGCCTGTGTGATTGTGTTCTACTTGCATGTCTGGTAACTGTGGAGGTCGGAAGAGAGTATCACATCCATCAAACTTGAGACATCTAAGGTTGTGAACCACAATGTGGTGCTGGGAGTTGAACCCAGGTCCTCTGGAAGTGCAGCCAGTATCTTTCAGTGATGGGTTATCTCTTCCCTGCCCTGTTGTAGAAGTTTTCCGGGCCCAAACGTACCTGACCTTTGTACCTGAGTTTGTACATACCTGAGTTTGTACCTGACCCGTGGTGGCTTTTGTCCCCCAAAGAAATGAATCACATGCTTATATTAACTTTATATTGTTTGACCCATGTATCAAGCACATTACTAGCTAGCTCTTTTATCTTAAATCAAACCATTTCTATTAATCTGTCTGCCACGTGGCTTGGCCCGAGGCTCACCTGTATTTTTTACATGTCTGTCTTCTTCGGGGGTTGGATCGAGACTGCGTAACTTCACCCTCCATTTACCTGTCTGTCCTCTGATTCTCCACCCACTTTTATGATGCTGTGCATAGTCCCAAACAGTTCTTTATTTACAGCATACAGAGAACATTCCACCACACTGCCCCTTCTCCCATGAACTCTCTTTAAAGGCACAGTTAATCTTCTCTGTGTTTGTCCTTGTAAACACTTGAACACAGTGTATTTTGCTATTGTCAGACAGAATCTTCTTTTGATGGAGACTGGATTTTTTTTTTCATAGAGAGGACTACATTGTCTTTATTAACAAGGCAAGATAACCAAAAACAAACCAAAAAAAAAAAAAAAAAAAAAAAAAAAAAAAAAAAAAAAAAAAAAAAACAACTCACTCCCCACAGCACAGGTAATGTTCGAATCTCTTTCCAACTTGGGGTGAAATGGGTGATCACCCTCAAGAGGTCCCAAAGCAAGCAGGAACTTCCTGAACATCATTGCTATTTCTTGTACCAGTCAATGAAAATGCATGTGTCATTGAACCCACTTCCCTGCAGCTGGTGGACCCTCACTGACAGCCTACTCCAGACCCAGTGTTCTTCCAACTGTGTTAAGGATGTAAAAAGAAGGCTAGTATGAAGACCCGGACGCGAGATAGTAACCAATGAGATACTTCCTTTCATCTCTGCCTCACAGACTCTGGAAACTAAATCAGTGAGCAACTGATTAAGAGGAAGAAAAGATATATATGTAGTTTAAAGGCAGAAAGCAACTCCAGTGTTGGATAGATTCACAGATGTATGCAGTGATCCCACACTGCTGCTTAGGTAAATGTTATCTGGGAGCATTTTTTTCTTTTTTTTTTCTTATGAATAAAGTCACATTTTCTATCCATGTACATCCTTATTTAAGGTCCCTTCCCCCTCCCACTCCCTCCAGCCACTCTCTCTTCTCCACAACTCTCCATCTCCTCCCCAGCATGGGCAAAAGGTCCCAAGGTCCAATATTGCTCAGTTCAGCATCCACTCCTGGCAGATCCACTTTCCTCACTCCAACATCAAGACTGAGTCAGATGTTCCTCTAAAGTGAGTGGGATCCACGGTGTCAGTCCAAGGTGTTTCAGATCCAAAGCTGTTCAGTTGTGGTTTGCAGCTTGGACATGCTTTGCTTTTCCCTTTTTTGTTTAGAGTCCACTAATGAGTGAGTACATTCCCTGCTTATCTTTCTGCGTTTGAGATACCTTGCTCAGGAGGATATTCTCCAAATCCATCCATTTGCCTGCAAATTTTAGGATACCATTTTTTCTTACTATTGAGTAGTACTCCATTGTGTAGATGTACCACAGTTTGTTAATCCATTCTTCAGTTGAGGGGCATCTAAGTTGTTTCCAGGTTCTTGCTATTACAAATAATACTGTTTTGAACATAGTTGAGCTAATGCCTTTGGAGTGGGACTGTGCATCTTTAGGGTATA
Source organism: Sigmodon hispidus (assembly GCA_004025045.1). Lineage (NCBI taxonomy): Eukaryota > Metazoa > Chordata > Mammalia > Rodentia > Cricetidae > Sigmodon > Sigmodon hispidus. The sequence goes on along the minus strand of PVIH01003235.1, from coordinate 123,988 downwards.
CACCCAGAAGTGGTATTGCTGGATCCTTGGGGAGATTGAATCCCAGTTTTTTGAGAAACTGCCATACTGCATTCCAGAGTGGCTGAACAAGCTTACACTCCCACCAACAATGAAAGAGTGTTCCCCTTGCTCTGCAATCTCTCTAGCATAGGCTGTCATCTGTGTCTTTTATCTTAGCCAATCTGACAGGTGTAAGGTGTATCTCAAAGTTGTTTTGATTTGCATTTTTCTGATGGCTAAAGATGAGTACTTTTTCATGTGCCTGTTAGCCATTCGTAATTCTTATGCTGGAGACTGGATTCTTTGTTACTGAGTTCCTTGGTGATTCAACTGATATTCTGTCTGGCACTTTGGTCAGCTATTAGGGGAAAGACGCTGAAGTTTCCAGGTACAGCTGTGACTTCCGGTTCCTCCTTTCAGTTATCACTGGGAGTTCTTTAGTTCTCTGTCTTGGTAAATGTGTACCGAGCATCACTGCATCTCCTTAGCAATCTGACTCATTTACCATCTTGTTCTTTTTCTACATTAGATGATACTTTTGCTGTGATAATATATATCACTTTTCATTTTCTTTGATACATGCTTGGTTGGCATATCTTTCCCAAGACTTTTTCTTTGAATTTTTTTAGAATATTACAGTTAAAGTGAGTCTCCTAGGACACCTCAGAGAGAGATAACAGATAGGGGCCCCAAGCACTTCACTGACACTATCCCAGCATCTGTAAGAGTACAGTTTTCTGGATTTGTGAAAGCCTGTACTTGCATTGTTTGGTACATAGATGCTTTTTATTGCTGGTTAGTTACAAAATTCCTGCTTTTTCACTAGTCATCACCCCATTGGGAGGAGAGGAAACACTTCAGTGCTTTATGGAGGTAATGAGAGTACAAGATCTTCATATAGTTTTTATACAGGGGTAAGGGAATTAGTACTACCTCAATAAGATGCAAAATCCAGCAATGACCTCTACTTTTTCTGATACAACTTAAGTAAAGGATATAGGTGATGGTTGGTACAGGATGTCTAAGACTGTTTTCAAGAAAAGGAGTCTACAATATATACTCATCCTTTGCTCACATGGTAGAAACACAGCTAATTTTTGTGATGTTTGTCTACAGTACAGTGGCTAATGTCTTCATCTTGCTTCCTGATCTTTCAGTTAGAGCAAACAGGCTTTTGATGAGGATTTTGTTTTGTTTTGAGACAGGGTATTACTATATAGCCAAGATCAACCCACAAATTTTGTTGATGCATAGCTGGGGTGGACTTAAACTCAAGGTCTTCTGACTCAGCATCCTGAGGGCTAAGATTATATAACTATGCAAAGCTTGGGCATATTTCATCTATACCCATTTGGCATTTCTAGGTTTCTGGCTTTTCAGCTTTAGATCTGGAATATATGAGGGTAGGGAAATGCACGTCTATCTTCTTAGAGGCAGACGCTTCTTATTAAGATTTTACAGCAAGTATAAGATTAATGTGTCTGGAACTCAATAAATGATTGTTGAATGCTAATAAAATCCTACTGAATGGTTTATCAAAAACATAATAATAATATTCTCTGAGTTCAGAATTTCAGATACTTTTTCCTAGTATCATCTTCATTGTAACTATATTTTATAAACATGCTTATATAATTATTTGATTAAAATATTGCACTATGTTAAAATCTTATGTAGATTGATATTAAAAATTTATATTTATTCAACAATATAGTAGCAAATGAATTGCATAATTTTTATTTGAAAAATGCATATATTCAATTAATTTATTAGTAATAAATAAAGATGTAAGTCAATAAACAAAAAGTCAATTTAAAAGGCTTTTAAATTTTTTATTATCTTTTGTCAGTTTTCATGCATGAATGTAAAGCATTTTGCACATGTTCACTATAATCAGTCTCTCTTATGCCCCTCCCACTCTTCCTGACACATTTCTTCTCACTATCCATTTTTACTCCTTTTTGTTTGTTTCATTTTTATGACTTACTGAATTTAACTGGGGTTGCTTCCTTGAGCATGGGTGGGGGTTATTCTCTGGAGCACAGGCATCTCACGGATGGTGGGCTATTGAAGAAAATGACTCTCCCTGTCTCAACAGCCCATAGCTCCTCATGAACAGGTAGGACCTTATGAGTTTCTGTGCCATCTTGGGTAAGTCATGTACAGGTAAAAATGACTACTAGAAGTTCATAGGTGGAATGGCCATGCCACATTTAGAAGACAGAACTTCATAGCATCCCTCCCCATCTTCCAGCTCTTACATTCTATTCAACCCCTTCCATCATGGTGCTTGAGACTTAAAGGGCATAATACAGATGTCTCAGTTAAGGCTGAGAAATCATCAGTCTCTTATTCTCAGCATTCATTTATAGTTTCTGCACTAACTGTTGTCAAATGCAAAGAAAGCTTGTCTGACCAAGGCTGAGAGCAGCAATAACCTATGGATAGAAACACAATTGTGGAGAAGGCAATATGGCACCATGTGCTATGTTCCACCTAGGGCCTATGAACTTCCTAGTTGTAGGCTTCTGACTAGGTTTACAGTATTTGTCATGGATTCCTTCCTGTGAAGAGGGAATCAAAGCCACTTGGAAATTGATTGGTTACCCACATAATAGTCATAAAACTATTGCACTTGCTTTATGCCTAGCAGGTAGGTACTATAGCTCACAAGATTTATATACTGGGATTATGTAAAATTGTAAATAATTGTTCTGTCTACTGGTTTAATAAAAATGCTGATTGGCTGAAGGTAGACAGGAAGTGTGGGTGGAGCTATCAGACTAAGAAAACCCTGTAAACAGGAAGAGCAGAGCAGAGATGCCAGAGAGATGCCAGTGAGATACCAGATGAGACTCATTCCAGCAGACACAGAGAAAAGAAGTTGAAATGCTGCTCTGAGAAAAGGTACCGAACTCCATGGCTGAACAAGACAAAAATCATGGGTTAGCTTTAGAACTAGAGCTAGCTAGCAATATGCTAAAGCCACAGGCTGATCAGCATAAAATTAGTAAAAGCATCTATGTGCTTCTGTGAGACAGCAGGTCAGAACTTCAGGGCTAGGCTGAAAGGCCAGGCCAGAAACTTAATACTACAGATTTATATCTAGATAAGATTGTTGATGACTTTTCTCACCTAGGAGCTTTCATAGTACCATCTAGGACCATGAAAGCTAGCCATTCAAGGAGGAAGTATCCAGTTCAGGTCCAGCTTGATTTCTCTATGTTCTGCAACCAAAGTATGTGTGCTTATTGATATGGGCTTACCATCTAGTTCTTGGCTGCAATCAAGAGCAGTGGCAGTAGCTTGTATTGTTTTGGGACCTCTGGAGCCTCAGTGATCAACAGTTCACACCCAGAACTGGGAATTTTGTTTAATAACTCATGGATTCTGTAAACGGCAATATCCATTTATGCAGGGTACCTCTGATCAAAGTTTTTAAAAATTATATGATAAGTAATATATATTATACTATACTGTATAATACTATAACTTAGCTTGTGTAACAGTAAATTTCTATATGACTTTTTCTGTATTCTCTCTTTGATTCTCTTTCTATCCCATATTTCTTCTCTATTCCCTTACCTTCTACCCAAGTACAGATTCTTCATGAAATTAATAGAGATGCATGCTTTGTCTTGTTACTTCTTAGCCAATTTCTACATGAAAAATAGCAGTTAGTGTATCTTCTCCATTAGTAGAATACTTCAATTATTCACCTAACATATGGATGTGGGAGGTAATTGTACAGAATATGCATTTACAGTTGTCTTGTTTGACCATCAAAACAAGTATGTGAGATAATAGTCAATTTTTTCATAATTAGAAAGAAAACTAAGAAAACTGAGGCACTAGCTGCAAGTAACAGATGAAAATTTCACTTGAGGTCAATAAAGATTCTAGATTTCAGTGTGGCTCTAGAGTAGGCATTTTGTCATTCCTTATTTCCTCTCTCATTCTCTTCCTTCACTTCTTTCTCTCTTTTTTCCATCCTCTACATTAGTGATGTAGCCCAGGCCCTTGTACTTTATGAACACACACACTTCTATGCAAAATGGCTCCTATGAGGTACATTCTTAGTTAAGACATTTTCCTAGTTAAGCTCAAGAAAGAACTGACCAAGATAGTCTCTTTCTGTAGCCTTCTGTCTCTTGTCTGTCTGTCTTTTGTATGTCTGTTATTTTCTCAGTGTATGTAGTCATTAGTTCTAAAAGTTCATTCTGTCTTCTAACCCTTAGCAGCAGACTTCCTGTCTTTAGTATTTTAACTAAAGTATACATCTTTCTTTCCATATGACAGTGTGAGAGTTTACAGTTGTAGTGTGACCAAATTTACATAATTTAGTATTTAAATCTTTCTTTCTGGTTCTTTGGTTACATAACTGTCTTCTGCCCTCTAACAATGCCTTCCTTTCTGTAGCCCTTTCAGCTAAAAGCAGTATTTCACTGTTTCCTTGAAGCTTAATTGTGGATACTTCACTGAGCTTTGGCCATGGAGTTATAAAGGTGTCTGATATGTGAAATTTCTTCTGTAAGCTGCTTAAATGAATGGAATATTTCATATTAGAACATGTGAGATGGAGGAGAGACCAGAGAAGCACATAAGAAAGAGTTGATCTACTGAAGATGCCTCATAGACCTCTGTTACTTATCACTGAGTTGTTACCTAATAGGAGAAAAATGATTTCTTATTTTGGGGCCAGTTAGATTGTTCAGTGCTATGGTTCTCAACCTACTAATTCTGTAACCCTTTAACATAGTTTAGTTCCTTGTGTTGTGCTCCCCTCACAACCATAAAATTGTTTTTTTTTTTGGCTACTTCATAACTGTAACTTGGCTACTGTTATGAATCATAATGTAAATATCTGATATCTAATGTGCTAACCTTGAGAAAGGGCTGTTCAAGGCTGGGGGTTGCGGTCCACCAGTTGAAAAACACTGCCTTAGTGGCTAAAAACATCTGCCACAAGGCCTGAGACTTGAGTTAGATTCCCCAGGATTGAAGAAGAGAATGTATTTCCACAAATTGTCCTCTGCTCTCCCATGCCCACCATGGCATAGATTCAACCCACAACACATGAATACATATACACAAAACAAGCAAATGCATAGTAAAAAGTTCTTGTTTAAGGAACATTTGTTTTGGATTTGTTCATCAGTTGAATGAATGTTCTTAGAGTAGATTTTAATCAGAGCTTCCATTTTTTATTTTATATCCCAAAATATCAAGTAGAGGTTTTAGTACATAGAAATTGCTTGGCTAAATACTACATTGAAATTAATTATTGACTCATTGTTTCCTCATGAATGACAATTTTTATTGAACAAAAAAATCCCTAAAAGAAAGGAGAGTTCATACCTCATTTTTAAAGAGAAAACTACGTTTTTTTCTTGGCTATTAATGGATATATCAAAGATAAACATCTTAGTTGTATAAAATCCTTTCTATGTGGTATTAATGTCTTCTGGTTTTGTTTTGTTTTTAAATTTATACACCTTAACACCCTCACATACACATTCACAACATACTGAGTCTATTTAGTATTGCTCTGATGTACATGTTTAGGGACAACTATTTGGGATTGATCAACCTACCAGGGAGTTGTTTCCTATAAAAGACTGAGTCTCACTCTCTCAGCAGCCATTGACTCTCTATAGGTTTTCCTCTAGAGTTTGAGACTTGTGGAATTTTCCACATCGACAATGGCATATTCATCAGAGTTACCATTATGCTGGTCTTGTTAAGGCAACCTTATTGTTGAGATTTTGTGGGTGCAACTTCCGTGTCACATGTAGAAGACACTGTCAGCAGGTTTCTTAATCTTCTGGCTCTTACAATCTTTCTGCTTTCTCTTACTTAATATTCTTTGAGCCTTAAGTATAGATGTACCAGTGCAGGCTATGCATACCAAATCAATTACTCTCTCTATTTTGAACAGGTGTAGATCTCTGTAATAGATTTCATCTGCTGCATGAAGAAACATATTTTATGAAGGTTGAGATCTTCATTTATCTGTGGATATAATGATAAGTATTTATAATATAGTTATAAATTGTATTAGCTTAGGAAAATTCAGTAGTAGAGTTTCCTCTAAAGTCTTTGACCTCTCCAGCCACGGTAGTAAGATAAATCTACAATACTGGACATGAGTTGCTTATAGTTAAGTGAGTTTTACATTCAATTAGACAGATATTTGTTACTCCCAATATAAATGTACCACTATTGTACCATAGCTTGCCAGATTCGTTATTATTGTGATTCATAGGCTTTAAAGCCATGTAAGCATCTTAATAATTGTTCCAATACTGTGAGGAGACACCATGTTCAAGATAGCACTTAGAAAACATTTAATTGTGGGCTTGTTTACAGATTTAGAAGGTGAGTCCATGATCATCATGTACAAAGACATGGTGCTGGAAAAATAGCTGAGGTCTTTACATCCTGATCCACGAGAGAGAGAGAGAGAGAGGGGGGGGGAGAGGGAGAGGGAGAGGGAGAGGGAGAGAAGAGAAGAGAAGAGAAGAGAAGAGAAGAGAAGAGAAGAGAAGAAAAGAGAAGAGAAGAGAGACCAGTGTGGGTTTTTAAAAACCTCAAAGCCCACTTCCAGTGACACATATCCTCCAACACAGCCACACATTGAACAGTTCCACTCCCTGATGACTAAGCACACAAATACATGGTCTTCCGGGGGCCATTCTCTTTTAAACCACCAAAGTAAGGTTACTGATTTCTCCTCTTCTTAGGCAGCATGTGCATTGCCCTCTGAAACCATAAGATGGAATCCTTAGGAAATGTACTTCCAGACCCAGTCCAGTTCAACCCCTCCAAGTCCCATGTTTAAATTGTGTGAATTTTTAATCAATAGGGTCTTTCTCTCAAGTTCTAGGAGACAACTAAGGACAATGGTGAAAGTCTCTATTGTTTTGTAGTCTCTTAGACTTTCATGACCAACCAATAGTTTGAAGGGAGACTAATCATGCTTCCCATTGCAGTTTTGTTAGACAGTTACCCTATGTAGTAACTTTATTAAATGTATGTATGTGTGTCCATTATACATTAGAAAATTCTATGATTTTTTAAACAGAATCAAAGAGCCGGTTGCTATTTTATTTTCTTTATATAAATGAAATTATTTTATTGTATTTTATGTGTATGGGTGTTTTGCCTGCATGTATGTCTGTGAATCACATGTATGTCTGGTGCTCAGGAAAGCCAGAAGAACACTGGTGTCAGAGTCTCTAAAATTGAAATTATAGATCCTTCCAAGCAAACAGGTAGGTTCTGGAAATTGAAGTTGCATTTTCTGCAAGAGCAGCCATTGCCTTTAATCACTATACCACCTTTCCCATTCCCAAATTTCTTTCCTTAAAGAACAATAAAAAAAAATCTGTATTCACATATATTACATGATTACTACTGAGTAAAGTTATTAAATAATCAATTTTTCTATGGCATTTTCAAACTTCCTTACCATTACCTCTTCTCTCCCTCCTTCTTATGCATAAACTGCCTCCCCCTTCCTATATTAACGTTTTCTACCTTCATGTTTTTCCTTGTATATTTGTATGGCTTCTTTCTTGAGCTTCCAACCATGGAAGATTTTTTTGAAAATGAAATGTGTCTTTTGTCCTTATTTGTTTCCTCATATAAATTCTCATTTAATATTCTGAATTAGAAGGTGTTAGTTTCTCCATGATAGACAGAGACTTTAAAAAGAGTAGATACTGACAATCTTTCCATATTTCACTTCCCAACTCAACTGGCATGCAGTTTTACTTACTGTTAAAACTTTTTGGTAGAATATGACGACAGAAAGTTCTTTCATGAAAGGGAAATTTAACATTTAGTATATGATTTAGATTTTTAATTTATGTTTTCCTGCCAGGTATTGTGGCTCAGACCTTTCATCTCAGGTATGTTTGAAGCTATGATAGAAAAACTATAATCCAAAGGTAGCCTGGACAGAGTAGTGGGATGTTGCCTCATAAAAATGCATTTTAAACTTCTAATTAATCTGAACACCAAGTTTAAAGAAAGTTATCATTCTTCCAAATATATAGACATTATATTTGTTGTAGGTTTGATACAATAAGAAAAATTCTTACAAGAAAAAATTTGATCTGCAAAACTAAATTAAACTGTTAAGTGATATTGCCAATCAGTTTATTTTAAATTTGATCACTGCAAAAAACTTATAAAATAAAACTATAAAAATGTAAGTAGGTAATTCATAACAAAGGTACCTTATAAAATTATATAGCATATATAGATAAACATATGTATATTGCTTTGTCTGTGTTTTAAAACAATTTCCTGCTGTCTATCTCAGTCAGATTTATCTCAACCTTGTGATCTCTTTTCCTTAGCCACCACAGTGCTGAAGTGACAGGTCCTATGCTTTCTTCCCAATCAACCAGTAAAAGATAAAATTTGTGACTTTCTTCCTCATGATGAAGGCTTTACTTTTCACAGTAAGAAACAGCTTGTAACACAAAAGCTTTTATCTCCCAAACATTTTTTTTTTCTTGATGTGACACAAAAAACTGATTTTGAAAGTAAAAACTAGCATATTATATTTGGTTTTCTACCTCTTTGCAATTGAGAAATTGTTTTCCTATTTTCTTTTCAGCATTGTAAAAAATCCCTTTATGTATACACTGTACCCTTCTCTGACTAAATTTTCAAAATTATTATTTTCCAACATTCAAAAAGTTTGAGTCTCACAACCAAAGAATGACAAAGTTTGTGAGTGAGTAATCCTCATGCTTTGGCATTAACACAGGAATGTACATAAAATTTGACTACTGATGAGATACTGTTTTTCTGAATTTACTCCTTGGCTTTCAGTTATTTTAATGATTTTTTAACTATAGGAATTATTTTTGCTATTTGTTGGTATACTAGTTACATTTCTCATTGTCAAGAAATATCTGACAAGAAGTAGGCTTTAGTTAAGAAAGGTTTATTTTGAGAAGATATGGTGGAAGTGATTAGTGTGCTAGCTTTCTGATTATATTAAAACAAACAAACAAACAAACAAACAAACAAACAAAAAAACTTCTGGAGACCTCAGGGCAAGTGTTCTTTTCTCAGATATTTTTGGAAATACCTGAAAGAAACACCAAGAGGTGTATCTTCTGGGCATTTTTAGGTCGTCTTCCAGCCCAACAATGAAAATTAGCCATAACAGTTGACAAGTCAATGTCTGCCTTGAAATGGATGGTTGTTCTTAGTATTTCTTTTCAACTTCCTTTCTAGGTATGTACTTTTAGTCATACATATTTCTGAAAGGCATGGTACTAACGTATTGTACAACCTCCAAGACAACCCTCACGTTTATAAAAGATATGGTTTGAGTAGTTACACACTAAACTTCAAGGAACAAAACTCTAAACCATCGCCAATGGGTTTGACAGTGTTCCTCTTTGGAGTAGACAACTGACATCAGCCTTCTTTACACATTTCAAAGTTTTTATGTAGAGTTAAAGTCATAGTTTTTTTTTATATTATCCCAAGGGCTAAAAAAGTTTATATGACTATTCTATAGAAACATATATGGTTCTTAGTACAATGAACAATATTTTTAGTGAAAAGAATTACTGGAAAATAAAACAAGTTATCATTAATTAATTCTTGTTCAATTCTTAAAACAAATGGAATTCCTTCAGTGAACAGGTTCAGAGATAGTTTGAACAGTCACACAGTAGAACTCAGTTGCAGAGTCAATTGTGGTAGTACAATAGTAGCATGAGGTTGTATCTGAGTTCCAGACTCACAATGAGATGTTAAAATTCAACCAATTTTTAGATTTAACTTCATACTATAGCTACTTTTAAGATATACAAATCTGTGGTCATTATCTTGGTACATTTTTGTGCCTTAGTGAAGACAACTGCCCTAGAATAAATGGAGTATGGGTGACTATATTCTTTTGCTATATTTCTTTTAATAAAAGTTTGCTAGCAAACTGGCTCAAGACTTAAAAGCTACAAAAGTAAGTAACATTCAAAAGAGGTTAAAAGAAACAAGTTAAGTCAGAGAGTCAGACTGTCTGGAAATAAATCATCCTTGGTAAGCAATCTTTAGATGATAGAAGGTCACCAGGAACTTTATGTAGAAGATGATTATTAGGTCATGTCTGAGTCCATTGGAAATGTGTCATAATTGAATCATGATAGCAGAACCAGCTGGTAGAATATACTACAGATATTTGTCATCTCACTCATGGAGAATACTGGCCAAACCTGATTATGGCTATATATATACAGCAACTCAGCATACTAGGTCAATTGTGCCCAAGCACTGTTCAATACAATTTAGAGGAATAATTAGGAATCAGAATCTCAGTCTCACTGTAATAACTTGCAATTAGAACTATTACTTTCATGTTGATTAAAATGTATATAATCCAGAGTGCCCAGGCTGTAGATACCAATCAGAGAGTCAAGTTAACACCAATGAGCTCTCTGTGTATTAGGTTTCTTTTTTCACTCTTGGACTACTTGAGACTCCCTCTGCATCCCTGTTTGGTTGTGGTCATATGCTTCTAATTTATCCTCAAGAGATGCTTCTCTATGGTGAAGACAATTCATTTTGTTATTCTAGGCCACCCTACACTTTTATTTTAAAAAACTACAATTAAGATGAATTATAGATATTGGGGAAAATGCACACGAAATACTCATTTCTATTAGTTATTTCAATAAAACTTATCTTTAAAATGTCTGTAAAATTTTCTAAAAACTTTGCTCTTGATTTCTATACTATGATTCACAAGCATAATAGCTAATTAAGTACTTTACTAATGCTAATAACCTTTGGGAAATGTATGTCATGGTAAAGCTTTACTTCTATGTATTGTGTTTATATTTTACAGTACATTAGAGGCCCTGGATAATCAACATAGCCAGGACATTTCATAGTCATTAAGTGAGAAGTAGAGAGTAGCTTTATGAATTTTGGTCTACAGGATCTTTCCTTAATATCTAAGTTATAAGACACAAGCCGTCTTTTAATAGTCATAACCTGTATTTAAAATCAAGTCCTTACTAAAAGTATAAGATAACTCCTAAGAAACTTCATTTTTTATTTTTAATATTATTTTATTGCTTGTAGTTTGAATAAGATGTAGGAATATTTGATAAACAACAAATCAGACAATGACATATCCCATCATCTTAGAATAAAAAGGAATTTGGGACTACATAGGAGAAATATTCATTTCATACAGATACATCACTCAGTCTTTTTACTGTGTCAGTCATTGACACAAAGATCCTAAAGACAATACCAATAATAATGAGCTTGCACAAAACCCTATAGCCTTTAAAATTATATTAAATTAACAGACTTTGTCATTTAAGAAACTGAATTATTCTTCCCCAAGTAATACAACAAGTAAAACTATTATGAATTTGTATCACTCAGTGTAGCTGGAAAATTCAGGTCTCCTTTAAATTGTTGGTCCTAATAACATTTTAATATTTTTTCTTTCAAAGTCCAGAATTTTTTCCAGTCCATAAGATTTTTCATTGCTTTTGTTTGCTATGACTTTATTTTATTTGAGATAGGGTTTCGCTATGTAGCCTTGGCTGGACTGGAACTTGCTATGGAGAATAGGCTGGCCTTCAACTCACAGAAATATGCCTATCTCTGTCTGCTGAGTGCTGAGAGTAAAGGTGTGTGCCACTACCCTGGCTCCAAATACACGGATTTTAAAGCATCACCTACATACACTGAAATGTCTTGTACATTTCTATTTTTAGACTTTTCTTTCTAGATAACATTTCAACCCTTCATTAACTATGAGAATCTCATAATTTTAAGGCTGTACAGACATTCTCAAATACTTTTGAGTGCAGTCATAATTACTTTTACTACTCATTTGACTGATATGTGGGGGTGAGGAATTAACAGATTTGGAAGATCAATTCTTATTAACAGTTAGGGATTTTTCCTACTGCTAAGCAAGCCACAGACTTGCTAATTGATGTATCCAGTGATCTCAACACTGCATTGAAACAGCATGTTCATTTACTTTTATATATATTCTTCAGATGGTGGGGAAAAGTTTGTCTTGCTCTTGGAGTGGATAGGAACATCTTTTTTAGAAGGATGGCCATGCAAATCTCTATTCCAGTCATAGTTCTTACTAAAAGTTGTTCATATAGTGAATTATATAGAAAAATTGAAGCACTCTCTGTAATGGTATCTTTAATGTTTATCAACCATGACACTTAGGGGATATAAATCTAATAATAATTTTATATTTAGAGGCTTCATTTGTGGACACACTTCTTCCAAATAATGTATACTGTTCTTGAGCAGAGAATCATTAACATATTTACAAGTAGCAAATATTTGCCCCCATAGGCAACTGGTATGGTTCTCTTATACATTGTCATATACTAGCAACCATATTTTTCAGGTAAGACTTTCTAATACATCCATATCTATCACAAATTTTCACATAAACTCCATTTTAAAGTACAACATATGAAACCAAATATACAGGAAAGTAGAAGTAAAGCCTGGTGGTGTATGCCTGTAATTCCATCTACTCAAGACACTGAGGGTACAAGTGCCTGTAATTCTATCTACTCAAGACACTGAGGGTACAAATTTTAGAGAAGCCTAGGCAACTTTGTGAGACCCTGCCTCAAAATAAAAAGCAGAAAGGCTATATAGCTATATAGCCCAGTTGTGGAATGATTACCCTGTGGTGAATCTTTTTTTCCCTGCCAGATAGCTCCCAAGTAACAACACAGAGACTTATTATTAATTATAAAAGCTCAGTCTTTGCTTAGGCTTGTTTTTAACTTACTCTTATAACTTAACACACTTCTATTCATCTATGTTCCATCACATACTGCTTCTTCTATGTCTCCTGGCATCTCCCCCATGCCTAGATTTCTCCTCCTATTTCTTCTCTTTCTTCCTAGAAGTCCCACATATATCTCCTGCCTAGTTATTGAACATTCAGCTCTTGGTTAAATCAATTACAACAATGTATCTTTACACAGTGTACAAATATCCCACATTACCCAATATGCATAAGACCGTAGGTTCAATCTGTTGTACCTAATGTGGAGACATAAAAGTAGAAATTACATCAAAGAACCACCTGCCCCTTATATTTTTTAGGTTACTTAGAAGGCAATCAGATAGTCTAACACATGCTTGTGTCTTTGAAAGTAAACACACCAACAGAAAATACAGCCCACACCAAACCTTGAGTAGGGTATGTCTATATAGAAAGACAGTTACAGTCATTCTAATTTATTATCATTTACAGTAAAGGTTAGTCATGGAAACATTCATAATGGATCTACTATTTATAAAATTTATATATTAGCTCTGTGGGGTAGGCTGAGAGGGGAGTGTTTGTACATTTAGCTAACATGTCTCTTTTCTCCGAAATAATTATAAATCACCAAATATATATGATGTCAAATAATAAAAATATTTTCCCTCAATTAAAGCTCTGATGTTAATCCCCAAAGGTCTGTGAGGGAGTATAAAGAAAGTACTATTAGAATACAGGAGGGAATGAACATTTCTTTAGGTTGGATAGAAGGAAGCTTTGAGGATGAGTGTTAGCTGAATCTTTAGGTTTGGTTGAGCTTGGACAGGTCAATGAGGAGGTAAGGATTGAAGAGTATGACATGTTTTGGCATGGTGTGTTTCAATCCAGAGAAGAAAACCTCCACACAATGGAGCTTCCCTTTTTCTGACTGCCACACATTTTTAACTCTGAGAAGAAATAGTAGGGAAGAAAAGTCTATAGAGCCAATTGTTTTGGCTGTTCCTATGTGATCATAGCATTGCTTATATGAATTGTCAAGCAAGGGATGAGCTTATAAAAGGATATTAATGTGTCGTTTTTATCGAGCAAAGTAGCATTACAGAAAAGGTGATTTCAAAGGCACATGGTTCTTTCATTACAGCCTTCAGGGGCAATGTTTGATCACTGAAAACAGGCTGCTTTGTTCCAGTTTGCTCTGATGTTTGGCATTATCCTGAATACATATGCTCTGACTTGGGAAGAATCAGTTGGTAAAGATTTAATAGATCTGAGACTTGCATATTCAAAATACGTGTCTCCTGGTTAAAACGGGATGAAAACTACTTGAATATGTATGTCTATACATAAGCAAACATACTTCAGACACACATCTCAGCAAAAGTTTAAAAAGCAATCACACATATGTGTTTATTCTGAGCTCATGGAAGTTGTCTATTTTTAAAATTTATCATTATATTAAAACACAGGAGAAAGTATATTTTAGGAGGTATTATATTGATAAGAACAAAGTATAGGAAACTTGCCTGTTTTAGAGATCTACACTTAGCTATATGCCCTTGCTACCTGTCAGTGACACAACTTTTTCATTTGGGGCCTTGAGCAGCGCAGCCAGCCTCTCAAGTACAGAAGTGGAGGGGATGTGGTTCAGCTGGTAGAGCTGTGTGCATATGTTTGCCTCATGCACAAAGCCCTGGGGTGAATCTCCAGCACAATGGCAACTGCATGGGTAGCAAAAGATGCAATCCCAGAACCTAGGAAGCTGGAAGCAGGAAAATTAGAAGTCTATGGACTCTTAGGCTACATCATGAGTTGAAGACAAGCCTAGACTGCATAAGACATTTTCTACTGAAGCCTGTGCATGCATGCGTGTGTGTGTGTGTGTGTGTGTGTGTGTGTGTGTGTGTGTGTGTGTGTGATTTCCTTGGTTAGAAACAAAATGTCAGTCACATGTTAAAAGAGGAATTTTCTGTTAGAATTTGCATGATGTTCTTATCCTAGTATTAATAAAAAAGTTATATTTTATTTTTAAGGACAGGGATAGACACTTAAATAGAGTCTAAAATCTTTTAATGTGTTGGCTAGAATGCATAATTTTTTTTTTTAAATTTTGGATCCTTTTTAACCTATAAAAGATATCATTCCCTGCCATTCAGTTGTCTATAAGTCATGTTGAAGAATAGACACTGTACAGAAGTTAAGCTCAACATCTTCAGCTAACAGGTATTCAGTTAATACCTATTTCATTTGATAAAGAAAAATATTTTCTTAATACATGTCTCAAATTCTTTTTTCTGTTCCCCAAAATCAGTGACAGCCAAAGTTTTCTGTGGAGTGTGGCACATTTTCCTTATTTGCTTTGGAACAGTATCAAAGCAGGTTATTTCAGTTGTGTACTTGCAGTTCATACCACTACTTTACAAACCCTAATGTACTTATTAATCATCTGGGGAGCTTGTTAGAAATGCAGGTTCTGATTCAGCAACTATGACCAAGATTCTAACAAGCTCCCGGGTGACACAGCAGACCAGTTTGGGTAGTTAATGTCCAGAGTACAAATGACCTCTTATTAAATTGGTATTTGTTCCTGGATCCTGATAACTGGAAATGTAGACTTCCTGACTTTAAAGTTACTTTAGACCATTGTTTTATGCATTGTAAATTTAATAGTAATAATGTAAAACTCTATTCTATTTCTTCTGAAAACTAAACTAAACTAATCACTCACTTCTCTTACTTTACAATTTGGACACAAGAAATTACTTAGTTTCCAGAATGTATCAGTTTTTTTCATATCTTAGTATCTTTCTAATACTATTGCTTCTGCCTATGTGCATCATGTGACCCTTTCTCTGTAGCCCACATTGGCTGTTGTCTCCTTTAGGATTCATTTCCTTTTTCTCTTTTCCATGGCAAGGAATTGCCTCTGATACTTCACAGCCCTCTGCATTTCCTCTAGTATGGCTTTTTCATTGACTTTCACAATGGTCTGCCTCTCTGCCCACTCTTTACAGAACTTTGCTTCTGAAGGAGAAGATTATACATTTTTATCCCTGATACCTACGGCCACTCACAAGGCCTTATACATTCCGGTTACTGACTGAGTGAAAGGGGAGCCTGGATATGTTGTAATCATACAAAATTATAATGCAGTATTTCTTTAATGAACCTAAAACTTGAGTTGGGAGTAATAAAAACCGAACTCACAAAAAGTTAAACACAAGATAAAATATTGATTATAGTATAAAATATTAGTATGTGATTTATTATAAATATAACTGTTCTGAGTTTGCAGACAAATAATGTTGCAGGGATTTTTAAATTATGTATTTCCTGAATTTATGAAAAAAAAAAGACTTGAGACTGGTAACTCTACATAGTTAGGTTACTGAAGGCAGAAAAACATAAGTAGTCAGAGAATAGTGTAAAAAGGAAACAGGGGCTATGCATCAGATGCTGAAAGTTTGAGGACTGGACAAGCTGAACTCAGGACTGATGTTCTCAGCACAGGATGGTAATGCTCATATGCTAGAATTCTATTTCCACTCTGCTCAGGAGTCTCTTCTCCATCAGGCTGTTAGCAGTTCCCTTGTCCTTTGGTCTCTGGTAGGAACTCTGGAGGAACAATGAGGGTCAGGCCATGTACTCTTAGGTTGTCCAGAGGTGGCTGTGACTCTATGTCAGTTGCTCCCACGTAAGTGAAGTCCCTCCAGGTTTCTTTGATTTGTGTCGTGCCATGCTACCTGTTGAGTTACTAATATAATCACAGAGTGTTTTTGAACTGGGTTAAACCCAAGCTTTAGAAACTTTTATGAAAACCATGAATGCCATATAAGGGTCATAGTAGCTGACAAAAATGCACCATAAATCCTGGCAGCAGGAGACCTCGCTGTGGTTTGATCTTGCTTAAATGTGCTGAAGGCGAGGAGTAAACTATAAATTCAATTTTAAAAATTAATATAACAGACCAGAGTCTGTGAAGGCCCTAAAAAATGGAAATAGAAAATTTACTTTTCAAAAGAAAAAAATCAGAAGTCAGGTTCTCATAGCCTTACATTTAGTGTGATGAAGAAGCTTGGAGCCACTGTGTAGGGAGAGACAGACTGCTATACTGTTTAAATGCTTGTAGTTATGCGATGCTCCCTACATTAGTTGTGAGCTACTGATCATTTGTGATGCAACTGTCTTCCAGAGAAGCCGCCTTGAGTTTTTCTCTTTTGGCTAGGGCTGACTGTTCAGAATTATGACCTCATCTTTCCTGATCTTCATAGTTTTGATTCTTTCCCATCTCATTCTCCTTCTATCAGGAGACACAGAAAAAAAATGAATGAGAACCTGTACATTAGTATGTATGATGAAAGGTTTGTTAAGAAGGAGGCTGAAATCATGAGCCAAAGTGAAGCTGCCCAGTTTTGCTAGGCTGGTCTGCCCCCTATTGCCACAAAGGTATCCAGCATTGTCTCCAGCTTGTCAAAAAACAACAGATAAAAATGGGCAAGACTTAAATTCGTGATGATGATGAAGAGAACCAGATCTGAATAATAAATAGGAAGCTATTAGCATGGAGCCCTGGTACCTAGGCGTCTCTGACTTTGGGTCTTGGATTGTATTATAGCAGTTTGCATTCTTATGAAAATTGGTGTAAATATGGTGACTCATATGTACCTAATTCTGTGATCTGGTTAAATGTACCATAAATCCTGGCAGCAGGAGACCTGACTTTGACCTAGGATAAATGAGCTAGATTTGATGGACAAATCATAAATTAAATTTAAAATAATAAAAAATAAGATTGTTTATATTTTGCCCAGTGGATAAAGTAAAAATCCATTACATTTCCTGGTGCATGATGTCCATTTTGGAATAGTCAGATTTAATTCCTGTTTATTAAGTGGCTAAGGGAGGAGCTAACTGAAGACTTTTTATATGAGGCTCTTGACATCAATTTTGTTCTTTATTGTTTAACCTGTCATTTTAAAGATTCATTTCTTTTCTTTCAGGGTCCATTTATGAAATGTTTGGCAATGAATGCTGTTTGGCAACAGGAGAAGTGATTAAAATCACAGGTCTCAAAATTAAGAAGATCATGGCTGAAATTTGTGAGGCTAATACTAGAGATTCTGAGTCTCTGAAGCCCTTTGAACTCCCTATGGATTTTCCAGGTACAGTCACCTGCAACCATGTCACATATTATTAATATTATGCGCAATCAAGACAACTGCAAACAAAGGAAAAATGACAACTTACATACCATCTTTGTTGTTGCTGTTGAGGCTGTGATTTTGACACAGGTTCTCACTAAGTATTCCACACATACCTTGATCTCAAGATTTTCCTGCCTGGCATTACAAGTCTGCACTGGTGCTAGCTGCCTGGACTAGATTGTGTAGTTGTGTGTGTTGAAATAGATAGAATTCTTATAGGTCAATCAATTCTAGAACTACAAAAGGCAGCCATGTTATGCATTTTTATTCCTCTTTTACATAAGAATTAGTAACTTTAGTGAACAAATAATTGACCATTTGCAAGTCTCTAGTATATCTCTAAAGTTACATTATTTTTAATTAATCTATAACAACATTAACACAATATCAATGAAGTAATAAAATATTTTCATTCATGAATGTATACATAATATTTAAATCAAGCCAAAGATCTCTATATTCTCAATTAGTAAATTTTTCCTTATGGTGAAAATTGCTAAAAAAAAAAACCCTATATATTAGCTCTTTAAAATGTAGAGCACATGATTATTAACCTTAGTCATCTTACTGTGCAATAACACACCAGAACTTCTGATCCCTAGGAGTGCATTTTTGTCATGTGCCTCACTGAATGTTCTAATGAGAGTCAATAAATCTCTTAGCAGAGCATGATGGTGCATATTTATGATCCCAGCATTTTGTTATAGAAAGATCATGACTTCAAGGACAATCACATAACAAGAATCTGCCCATATAATCCTCTCCAATAAAGTGATAAAAATGAAAATAAAATCAAAACTACATTTTCATGAAGTGCTTAAAAACAAATTAGCATCAATTAAACCTTCCTACTGATCTGGTTGCTTCTTTTTATCTAGGTACCTCTACCAAGCTTTCCAATGCTATGCCTTGTAGGAATTGGTTGCTTTACTTTCTACATATATATATATATATATTTATATATATATATGTCCTTATGTTTTTGCAATGTAAATACCACAGCATGCATATCATTGGGTAGGTACTAGTGATTCATTTGTCTTGTGCTATAGACTATGAGCTGTCAATCTTTCTATAAATGACCAGACTATCACATTTTAAAGCTTTGTGGCCAAGTTATATGTCATAACTACTCTACTGCAATCGTGTTATATGAAGGTCACTACGGTAACAAACCACCAGTCTACCAATGGCCATGGTTGGGACTCAACAAAATCTTTATTTATAAAAAGAAGTGGCTAGCAGGATTTGGCCAGCCAACTTATTTGTTGATGTGTGCTTTATACTACTATTCCCAGACTTTATATTTCTAGCGCAAAGTACATTGAGAATAAAATCAGCACCTGTCAATTGGATGAGCAAATGAGTAGTGAATGAGAATCACAAAAACATTACAATATAATATGTTTCACAGTATGATTAATGTATACCTGAGCTATAGGATCAGTAGGTTGTGTTTCAGGACATGAATTTGTACTTCTAACTCCAACAGCTTTTAGTTGTGTTACTTTGACAAATTATTTTTTCAACGAATGTAAAATTAAAGACTAATACTGCTACCTGGCTCCTAGTGTCTTTGAGAAGGATACTATTAAAACATAATTAAAGTGATTGTTATGGCATCTGGAATATAGCAAAGTCTATAAAATAGTGGTAACATATTACTATTATTAGGTTCTCATGGACATCCTTGGGAGAGTCTGAAAATGCTCTTCAGAGAATGTGATAATTGATCTGAGGTTTGGAGAGAAAATTAGTTCTGTTAAGGAGAAGAGTCTTCCAAGTGCCATTCTCTGTTCCTTTGAACTGAAAGCTTGACTATTCATTTATATTCTTCCTGGTCTTTCATAAAATGTTTCCAAACATGGCTACACAGTGCACTCATCTAGAGAGATTAGAAAATAACTATGTATGAAACTTCCTGATTATTTCTGTGAAGTCTGGTCACAATGTTTTTTCAAAGATCATTTCAAGGTGATACTAACATGTACCTGAGGTTGAGAACCAGTGATTTGTAACAAGCATTAAATGTCCTCCCCTTCCCTCTCTCATCTCTCTCTCCACATATATACTACAAATATATGTTGTATATATACATGTGTGTGTGTGTGTGTGTGTGTGTGTGTGTAACAAAGGCTACCTGGACTTCCTTTGTAGAATAGTTAGACCTTAAACTCACAAAGAGTGCCTGCCCCCACTTCCAAAATGTTGGGATTAGAGACATGTGCTTTTATACCTAGCCTAAATCACTATATTTTTATGCCTTAATTATTGCACTTACTATAATTTATATGTAACTGGAGTTATTTTTTTTTTGCTTGTTGGACTAGCATTATCAAATACATAACAAGGTGGCTAAGAGCACAAGTGAAAACATTTATTGCTGTAATTCTCAGTGTTCAGAACAAGATGTACAGAATAAACATTCATTTATTTAAAATGTTCAGAATCTTCACATAGCAGAAGGGTATCTTATTGGACTAGTGGAAACACTTGGCTTTTGACTAAAATCTAATTTAGGTTATTATTATTTGGAACTTCCTTAGAGCTGCCAGTTAGCATAATTTTTTATTAATTGAGTAAACAGTGTAAAGACATATTTGCAAGTGAGTTTTCTTATAAGGGTCAGAATTAAAATAAAACTATGTGGTGACTAATGATGGCTGGAAATTTCTTCTAAAAATGACTGCAAATCTTACATGATTTAAAAAAAAATCACTGGGGGAGGATCACAATCAAAGGCATTTTTCATAAATATCAATAGCAGCTTGTACTTCTTCCATATTAAAAATTTTCATTTAATGTTCAATTGTACTTTAACTTTTCTGTAATGTTTTGAATACAAAATTTTTATTGATATATATATTATACATAGTGATAGGCTTTGTTTTATATAACTGTTTCATGTACTTTGAGTACATTGACTCTTTCCTTTTTTTCACTTCTCCCATTCATTCCCCAAGTCTTGCATCTACATAAATATATAATTACCTATATAATATGCATATGTTGTATATAATATATTACACATATATAATTTTACATATCTGTATGAAAAGCTAGGTCCCACAAATAAATGAGCAACAAAAACATATGATATTGTCATGACCTTCAACTGTGTCTGTTTTTCTGCAAATGTTATAATTTAATTCTGATCTATAGTTAAATATACTCTCCTGTGCATATACAGCACCATTTATTATGAATCCTTAAGATGACCCCATAACTTGACTACTGTGAATGGTGTAACAATAAACATACAAGTGACAATATCTCTGTGATATGCTAGACTTAGACAGTTCTGGAATACACCTAGAAGTGATGTATTTGGGTCATATGCTAGTTCTATATTTTGCTTATTGAGGAACTTCCATATTGATTTTCATAGGGCTGGAAAAATTAACATTTTCAAGCCGTTGTTTGTTGTTATTTATTTTCTTGATGATAACCATTCTGGCTGGGGAGAGGTGGAATCTCAGTGCTGTTTTATTTTGTAATTATTTGGCTGACAAAGGATTTTGAACATTTCATTCACGTGTTGATTGATCTTTTGTACTTCATCTTTTGAAAATTCTCTGTATCAGAATGCTAAAAGTAACACTGGCCCATTTATTGAATGGAATTTAGGTGTTCTGAGTTCTTTATGAATCTAGATTTTAACTCTCTGTGTAGGTGCCAAAATTTTTCTTCCAGTTTTAAGTGGTCTCTTCACTGAATTGTTTTCTTTACTGCTTAGAAACTTTTAATTTACCAATTTTATCACAGCTTCTAAATTTTTCAACTAAATCAAACCAAATAAGTAAAAGACATCTATAATGACAATTTTTATAATACTGAATAAGTACATTTTAAAAGACACTAAACAATGAGAAGACGCCTTCCCCCAAGGTGTTTCAAAGCATTCTGTCTTATTTGTTTAACTAGGCAAAGTCCCTCTTGTGACTGATTTTTAATTGATTCAATGGTGAGGGAGCATACTTTCTGAAATCTGAATTTTAAAAACATATTGAAATTCATTTTATTAATTTATACTCTATATAGAAAATGTATATCCTAATCTTATAGAAGTACATTTAAGATAATTGTTCAAGTCAACTAATTTCCTGTTGATCCTTCGTAACAATGTATCTATTATTGAAATCATATGTATACATATTAAATGAAACAAAAGTGAATTACTTAGAGAAAAATGGAATAAATAGGAAAGGAGTCAGTGGACAGAGTGAGAGCAGGAATGTGTTCATTAAACCTCATATAACATATATATTTTAAAAAGTTATGATACTAAATACTGCAATTATTGTTATTATTGAATTATATAGTTCCTTGAAATTTTATACACTTTTGTATAATATACTTTGAGTGTCTGGGGATATGTGTCTATATTTATAATTACTACCAGTTTTGAGTAGACAATATCTTTTAACATCATGTAACCTTCTTTTACAGTAATAATGTTTTTAAAGGTAAATTTGATCCAATTTTTGAAATTTATTTTGACTTACTGATTTTTTTTAGACAGTGTCTTGGTTGATTGCTAAGCTTTGGCACTGTATTCACAATATTCCTGCTGTAACCTGCTGAGGGCGGGCATTCCAGGTGTGCACCAAATGCTCTATTGTATTTTCTCTGATTTAAAATTGTTATTCCAGTTTTCTTTGTTTTTGCTTTATTTTATTGCAACTAATTATACAATCAATCTTCTAACTTTCTTTACTCTCAAACTACTTAGGTTTATAAATTTAAAGTCTGTCTTTTATAACACTTAAAATAAGGTATTTTTCTTTTCTCATTCCAATCTGCCTTTTAATAATTGTTCATCCATTTTTAGTTAATGTTATAATTGATAATAAAAATTATGATCATTATTTTCCCCTATTTTCATTTTTTCTACTTTTCTGCTCCTTTTGTATATGGGTATTTTCTGGTCTTCCACTTTAGTTCCTTTGGATTTTAATAGTGAGTGTTTTTTAGAAGTTCATAAAAAAGCTGACTAGAAAACTCTATAGTGAGACCCAGTGAAAACCAGTCCTCCAAATACGAAAATCAGCCAACCTAGTAACCAAACATATGTGTAATAAAAGACCAGATTAATTACATAAACAGACCTATAACCCTAAAGGAAATTGAAGCTGTTATTAAAAGCCTCTCAAGTAAAAAAAAGGCCAGGTCCAGAAGGTTTCAGTGCAGAATTCTACCAGACATTCAAAAAAGTATTACTACCATTTCTCCTCAAACTATTTCACATAGTAGAAACTGTAAAGCCAAGGACACTGTCAATAGGACAAAACGACAGCCTACAGAATGGGAAAAGATTTTCACCAATCCTACAAGTGATAGAGGACTGATCTCTAAAATATATAAAGAACTCAAGAAACTAGAGCCCAAAACCTTTAATAACCCAATCAAAAAATGAGGTTCAGAACTAAAAAGGGAATTCTCAGCAGAAGAATTAGCAATGGCTGAAAGGCACTTGAAAAAGTGATCAATTCTTTAGCCATCAGAGAAATGCAAATCAAAACAACTTTGAGATACCACCTGACACCTGTCAGATTGGCTAAGATAAAAGTCACAGATGACAACCTATGCTGGAGAGGTTGTGGAGCAAGGGGAATACTCCTCCATTGTTGGTGGGAGTATAACCTTGTTCAGCCACTCTGGAATGCAGTATGGTGGTTTCTCAGAAACTGGGAATCAATCTCCCCAAGGATCCAGCAATACCACTTCTGGATGTATACCCTAAAGATGCACAGTCACACTCCAAAGGCATTAGCTCAACTACGTTCATAGCAGCATTATTCATAATAGCAAGAACCTGGAAACAATCTAGATGCCCCCAAGTGAAGAATGGGTTAACAAACTGTGGTAAATCTACACAATGGAGTACTACTCAGCAGCAAGAAAAAAAGTGATATCCTAAAATTTGTAGGCAAATGGATGGATTTGGAACATATTCTCCTGAGCGAGGTATCTCAAACCCAGAAAGATAAACAGAGAATGTACTCACTCTTAGTGGACTCTAAACAAAAAAGGGAAAAGCAAAGCATGTCCAAGCTGCAAACCACAACCACTGAACAGCTTTGGAGCTGAAATACCTTGGACTGACACCTTGGATCCCACTCCCTCTAGAGGAACACCTGACTCAGTCTTGATGTTGGGGTGAGGAAAGTGGCTCTGCCTGGAGTGGATGCTGAACTGAGCAATACTGGGTCCTTGGGACCTCCTGCTCATGCTGGGGAGGAGATGGGGATATGTGGAGAAGAGAGAGTGACTGGAGGGGATGGGAAGGGGAAGGGACCTTGAATAAGGATATACATGGATAGAAAATGTGACTTTATTCATAATTAAAAAAAGAGAAAGAGGAAAAAAAGAACCTAGAAACAACCTAGATGCCCCTCAACTGAGGAATGGATTAACAAGCTGTGGTACATCTACACAATGGAATACTACTCAGCAGTATGAAAAAATGATATCCTATAATTTGCAGACAAATGGATGGATATGGAGAATATCCTCCTGAGCGAGGTTTCACAATCCCAGAAAGATAAGCAGGGGATGTATTCACTCATTAGGGGGCTTTAAACAAAAAGCAAAGCATGTCCAAGCTGCAAACCACAAACACTGAACAACTTGAGATCTAAAGCACCCTGAACTGGCACTTTGGAGCCCATTCCCTCCAAAGGAACACTTGATTCAGTCATGATGTGGGGATGAGGAAAGTGGATTTGCCTGGAGTGGATGCTGAACTAAGCCACCTTGGGACCTTGGGACCTCCTATCCTTGCCAGGGATGAGATAAGGAGATGGGGAGAAGAGTGACTTGTAGGGGCGGGAGGGGAAGGGCATTTGAACAGTGGGATACACGGATAAAAAGTGAGACTTTATTAGTATTAAAAAAATAGAAAAAAGGATCTCATTATGATTGTTGGATTACATATTAAATGCAGTAGCAATATATTTATTTTAACAAGGATTGTCTTTCAAAATGAATTGCTATTTTTTTCTATGAACAATGAACAGACATTGTTGTTCCTCGTCCTTACCAGCAATTGGTTCTGTCAGTGTTTGCATTTGGTCATTTGATACTTCAGCACCTGTGGTTATCACTGTCATATTTTAATCTGAAATTCTCAGATGGAACATGAGTGATAATGGGTATATTTTCATATGCTTTATTTGCTGAGGCATCTGTTGAAGATTCTTGCCCATTAAAAATGTGTTTTGGGTTTCCTTACTTAATAAACACTTTGTATATCTTGGCTGCAACCTTTTTTAAAAAATCACATTTAGACTTTAGAAACAATTTTTTAAAAATCTGTGGCTTATCTTCTCATCCTCTTGAGAGTGTTATTTTTGAACACATTTCTAATAAAGGCTAGCTTACCATTTCTTTCTTTTCTTGATTGTGCCTTATCAGTGGACCTAAAGTCAATCTCCAAATCCATTGTCATCTAGGGTTTCTTAAACTGTTACATGGTGGTTTTGGGTTTCCCAATTAGGCCTGCTATTTATATTGAGTTAATATTTGTAAGGGTATAAGTTCTGTGTCTGTATTCTCTTTTCTGCGTACTATGGTCTAGAACAGTTTGTCTTAAAGAATATATCCACTGAATTATGTTGTTTTGCTTCACTAGCTGGCTGTATTTCTCTGGAATTACCCCGGTGCTATAGATAGTGTCATATTGGTCAATCTGTTTATTCTTTCGCTAACACCAATTTCTCTAGAATGTTGATACTTTATAGTAAGTCTTGATGTCAGGTAATAACATTCTTCTGAATTTGTTATTGTTGTGCAAAATATTACCTATTCTGTGGTACTTTGCTTTTCTGTTTCAACCCTAAGTTTTTGTAAATATTCATAAATACCTTCCTAAGATTTTGATCAGACTTATAATTAATTTACAGATATAGTTGGGAATAGCTGACATTTTAATACAAGAGTGAATCTTTCTAGCCATACATGTGGAATATTATTCTATTTGTTTATACATTTTTGCTATTGTCAGAATCACGTTTGATGGCAGGTACTTTTATTCCCTGAACCACCTTGCTGACCCATTATTTTGATGATATTTATGGAATGTTTTAAATTTCAAATTCTGCTTAACTGTTACTTACAAAACAAAACAAAGTCTTTTTCTCTTTGCTCTAATTGCCCTTTTCAGGGATTTTTTTTTTTAACACTTCCTTGGATTATTTTTTCTGATGCCTTAAATTTTTTTGCATGAAAAAATGTTATCCACAAACCAAGACACTTTTCTTTCAGCCTCCTATTATGGGTGATCAGAACAATGTTGAAAATGTGGTTAAAGAGGTCATGCTGTCAGTCTCCTCATCTGCTTAGCAAGCCCTTCAGTGTGTTGACAAGTATCTTTGTAGTCTTAAGTTTGGGTTACTGTTTTTGAACTCAATGGATATGAGATTTTTGTCCAATGCTTTTTATGCATCTACGGGTGTGATCATATGATTTTTCTTCTTGAGCTTCTATATACGCTAAATTACATTAATTAATTTTCAAATGTCAAACAATTCTTGCATTATTAATAAAACACAATGATCATCCAGTATAATCCATTTTTAAAAGTCAGTGTAGCATTTAATTTGATGATATTTTTGAGGATTTCTACATGTAAAGAAATGGTAGATACTGATGTATAGTTTTCTATTCTTATTATATTGGTATTAGACTAGTGCTACATGTATAATAATGGGAAGCTGATGTATTATATTGGCATTAGATTACATTGAATCAGAAAGTATCTTCGTTTTTATTTTTAGGGAAAATCATAAGGTATTTCATAATTTTCTTAAATCTTTGGAAGAACTTAGCAGTGAACCCCATCTGGGACTGGAATTTTCTGGTCTGGAACACATTAACTATTAATTGAATGCCTTTGATAAGTACAAGTCTGTTGGGAGACTGTTCTTTGGTGAGTTTTTGCAGACTCTGTCTTTTGAAGAGGTGACTATTGCAAGCAGGTTACCAAGATGGTGAGAGCATGCTTGTTCATATGGTGCATTATTATACTTGAAGTGCCACAGGACCTACAAGAGATCTTGGTTTTGATTGGAGGTTATTTGTGTTTATTTTCTTTACTCTGACTAAATGTTATTCTATTGTCTTGATCTAAAGGCACTAGATTTTGGTTTTGTTGATTTTTATCTACTAATTTCTTGTTTTAAAATTAGTTTTTTCACCTAAAATTTTTTCCCATTTATTTGGTATATTTGCTTCTATTCCTAGATACCTAAAGGAGAGTTTCTTTGTGTCTTTCTTTTTGCACACAGACTCTTGTACATCTACATATGTGCAAACACATGCACAGATGTGACCATGCATACACACTTATGTATACATATTCACTCATATAACTGCTTGCACTGTAGTCACATATGCACACACACATACATTTACACATGCAGATACACGAGTGTAAGCACATGTTCAGATGTGCCATGCTCACACACATACATGCACACCCCTATTCATGCACACAAATGATATGCACTCATTCAGGCACAAACACATATCCATGTGCAGATGTGTACACACATCTTGAATAAGTTTTAGCACTTTCTTTGTGAAGCGATTCTCTACTGGCAGCACAGTTTCTTGATTTTTATCAGTCACATTTTTTATTTTCTGTTATCTTTGGAGGACAATTTCACTAGTTACAGAATGAGGTCAGTTGGTTGTTTTCTTTAAATACTTCATGAATTTCATTCTATTCTCACTTTAAGGTTTCAGTAGATTCAGTGCCTATTTTATTCTATTATAGATGTTTCAACCCCCATCCCCCTAAATTCTTTTGCAATTTTTCTATAGTATACTGAGGTGCAGTCTTTGACCTTTGCTGTGCTTGGTGTTCCGTGACTTTTCTGAATCTGCTTTTATGTCCTATATTAATTTGGAAAAAAATATATTTTTCATTATTTCTTCAAATTTCTTTTGTTCTCTTTTCTGATATCCTCACTATGAATATTTGTTACTTTTTGTTTTCGTACTTCTGGAGTATTCTGGGGTTTCAAAGTCATTGCTTTATTTCCTCTTTGTTGTTCTAGAAGATTCTGAGTTTTTTTTTTTTTTTTTTTTTTTTTTTTTTTTTTTTTTTTTTTTTTTTTTTTTTTTTTTTTTTTTTTTTTTTTTTTTTTCTAGATCACGCCAAATCTATTAACTAGCCCATCAAAGGCACTGTTGTTGGCACAGATTCTGTTTGGTGATTATTTTGTTTTATCAGAGTATGTACCTCTCTTTGAGTGTGTATGCATTATAATTTCCTTCCCGATAACCAGACATGAGTGACAGCTGCTGTAGCAATATTCCCATCATTTGTTGACATGATGACAAGGAGTAGGATGTGATATATTCTCTAGGTCTCATTCTTACATTAAGCCTGTGCCTCTGAAGTGTCATATTTACAAGAGCATGCCCTTCCCTTTAGTGGGACAGGGTGGCAACAGTGGCCTGCATTTGTGAAGATGGGTATTTTCTTCTTATGTGGAAGGCTAGAAAGGTTAGAATGATCATCCTTGCATTGGGTTAGGTAGACTTTGACAAAATTCCAATCATTTATGAGATAATAAATCAGTATTTCTTGTAGGGATCTTGGACTTTGTTGGAGAGAAATTCTATCTTCTTGTCTCCTGGGCTGTGCAGCATCTCTCCGACAGAATTTCATTGGCATTTATGTCTGCAGATACTCCGCCATCACTTTCTGCCCAGGCTCCTTTCCTAAACCACAGATGTGTACTTAATGTCAGACTAGACTTCTGAGCTCACACACTTCTTAGACATTTAGGAATCTAAACTTTAAAAAAAAAAATAGACTTTTAAGCTGTTTTAGTGCTTGTCTTGAAGATTACAAGTAGCATTTTTATCTATAATAATATAGTTGGGACTAATTAATTTGAGTGTCTTGCAGATATTCACTTCAAAAAAATCAAATTCTGAAGATTTGGTGAGTTTTTTTTTCATCTGTGCTCTTCTCTGTCTCTATTCATACTGGGATAATTCCTTCCCTCCTGTGCGTATCTGTGTCTGATAGATCTTACTGCTACAATTAACTTTCTGTCTTCTTCATCCTTCATTCTTCAGTGTGTGCAATCACAATTATCCACAAATATGATCTAGTTTTGTAAGATAGGATTCTTATGCTATTATCTCTATACACCTGATTTCCTTGAATCTAGAGTAACTAACACAAATTATTTCTCTATTTTGTTTAATTGTCTAGGCTTCCTCAGGAACAGTTCCTAATGAAGTCTTTATCCCTGTTGGGGCCATGCTCTTTTGTCGCCTGACTCATTCTTTTTGTTAAAAGCTGAATGTTTTAATACATTTCTGCTTATTTGTTTGTATGACTGCATATGGGGGACACATACACGCCACAGCGATCGTGTGGAATTAGAGGACAACTTTGGGGAGTTGGTTCTTTCTCTCCACTATATGGATCCAGGAATCTAACTTAAGGTACCAGGATCAGCAATAGGTGGCTTTACCCCTGTTATCCCACCCACACCCAAACTCTGATTGTTACAAAGAACCGTAGATGACACACTAAAAATTATGTTCTTCTCTTCACTGGTGCTTCTTATTGATAGCTGTCCAGCATTTTTTGTTACTAAAGTCCACTTGTTTTGTCATGTGTGGCTGCTAAATGCTTTGCTCTGTAAACAACTGCTAGTCCTTTTTTTTTCTTTTCAACTAAAACCTAAAAATATACAGATTTGGTTGGGTTATTTCTGTCATTATTTGGTGTGTGTCTTCACAACTTAGGTACAGCCTCAAAGAAAAACAGGAATGAGAGAGCATGGTCTCCAAGATTTATTCTGGGTGTTCATGGGTAGAATTGTACATATGCAGTGGGCAGAACTGTACAAAATCTTAGTCATGGGCAGAGTTGTATATGAGTATATGGCCTTGTAAATTCTCTGCAGTTTTGTTAAAGCATCCTGGTGTCCTTAAGATGTCTCACATATCCAGCTTTTAAAAAACTGTTTCTCTTACACCCTTTTTCTTCACTGCCATTGTGGGTAGTTGAGAATGGCAAACACTACCTACTAATGTGCTTGAGAAATGCTTTTATGGGAAGCATTTCGAAAGAAAGTTTTTTTACATGAAATGAACTAGAAATTAGTATAATAAAATAACTCTTAGGTGTAGTCTTCCAGAGACCTACTGGATATATTGAATACTTGCAGTTTTCTGAACTTCAGATTAAAGAAGCATCTACTTCCGTAGTGCTATTTTGCAAGTTCTCAAAATTGCCATAGATCTTTGGATGGGGACAGTGAGAGAATGAGGACCTAGCAGGCTAAAACACCACATTTGCTCTACTTATTAAGATGCAGTCATCTTTGTGAATTCCTCTAAGATTTCTCCAGCTCTTAGTTCAGTTTCTAGAGTCCTGAAAAACAAAACAAAACAAAACAAAACAACAACAACAAAAAAACCTCTTCTAAGAAGTAGTTCATTTTTTTTATAGGAAGTAATTTCTAGAGACTCCTGTATTATCCTTTTGATGATTTCTCTCACCTTGTGATGAGATACTTAAACACAAACACATTATTTCCAATGGTGATTGAAACCTTCTGTTGAGACCCAACAAATAGATCCCACAAGGTTTCTCTTGTAAATAGATAAAATCCACTGATAAACAAATAAAATCCAAGATACTGGCTTATGTGCCAAGAAAGGTGTAGCGGACCTGGCTCTAAAAAAGTATTCTCTGGCAAGCATCAAGGCAGAAAAGGTTCACTGGGATTTCGGTGAGATAGTTTTAGGGAACAGGTGCAAATCTTTTCTGTTAAAAGGTAGATAGGAAAGAAAACTTTCAATATACACCAGCTCACATCCTATAATATAACGCTCCCATATGTCTCTATTTTGTCACTTCCAAAATGCTCAAAGACATTAAAAGATAAGAAGTGCATATTCCATTTCCATGTGGGAATAAACAAACTGCCCAAGAAGCACAGTTTGTTCTTTTCAAAGACAGCTCTCTTTGCTGAACTAGAAAACTTGGCTATTGCTGCCAAACACAACAAAAATATATCTTGATCCTTGGTAGCTGATTACATTATCTCTTAGATTGGCAAATCATATTATATTTGCTTTATAGTGAAGATCCAGATTCTTAGATTACTTTCTAGGAAGATTTATTTTTCCTTTGTGGTGTGATGAAGTATGAATAACAAACATCTCTTGGTTAGTCATGAGAAATACCCTGGAAAAAAATGGATCCCTACATCTTTATGATGAACCATTTTTCTTCCAAATAGCAATTGTACATTGCATCTCCTATGCACTAGTTTTCCTTAAAATCTTATAAATCTTTAGCCTTTTACATTGTATCTCTAAACCATATGCTCAAAGAGAGCTGTGAATCTATCCATAAAACCCCTGCTAAAATTACAAGGCTAGATTGAAGACATTTTTCCCCTTGAATTTTTATATCCTAGACTATGAATTGTATTACTATGAGGAATTCTATTTTGGGAGACAGAAAATCTGTAAGAAATGTGAAAGCGAAGCTTAGAGATGGCATATCCCTTGCTACACCATGCTCAAGGATATCTTTCCACACTCAGTGAAGGTGAGATGATGGTGTGTCAGATAATATTTTGACAGAGGAGACATTTGAGGTGATGGGAAGCAGAGAAACCTGCCCAAAGTTATACAGTTAGTAAATAGTTTTTATTAAACCTGTACTGGATCTGCCCAATAGAAATGAGTTACATAAATAATTAAAATATTTTAGTAGCCACATTAATGTATTAGGCAATGCTGCATAAAAATAACTTCCAAATTTAGCATTGTAAGACAAAAAGCATCTCACATGCTTTTCTTGAGCATGTTAAAAGTTAAAAAAAAAAAAAACTAGGAACAGTAACGTAACAAAAACTGGCCCTAATAGAAGTGCTTCTATATATCATTGATTATGATAAAATAATTTAAAAAATTATCAAATAATTTTATATCTTTTGCCTGGGTCTTAAAATGCCCAATTTATTAACATTTTTCAAAGCCAATTTTCACATTGTTTCATTTGGAGCCTAAAATAGTTATTCATGGAATAACTATAATCCTACATTATTACATAAATGATGTTTTTAATCATGGATAATTTTTCAATTGATTAAAGTATGACTTCCTAAAACATTCTGATAAGGCATGCAAAAGTACTAAAAATGAACATCTATGATAAACAGAATCTGGATCTTTCGTTTTTGAGGAACTATTGTAAAAGAAGCAAGATTTGCATTTTCCACCTGGCTGTGAGGATGAAGAGGATTTGAGAGAAGTTTATTGCTACCCAAAGAACCAGGAGCCATTTTTCCACAATGTTTGCATCAATTTCTATGCAGCCATGCCATATTCCCATTCTCACCCAACCAAAATAAACTCAGCTGTGACTACTACACAAAATGTTTGCCTGGCCAGAGGGAACATTTTGTATAAACTGCATGAGGAAATACAAAATTACATGCAAGAGAAAGCAAGCCTTTTGTCGTAATTTACTGGTTTAATTTGGGGGATCAGCTGTCTTGAACATTTAAAACATAATAAGATTATTTTTCTTAGTTCCTATTCTTTGGCTAGCAATAGTGTATATCACCTAAAAGACAAATAGACTTTGAAGTTTTAGTTACAATAATATCTTACCTCCCACCCATGTGTATTTTTAATCCGTAGTATTAGACGAATTTTGTTTTGAAAGCAATCATTTGAAAATGAGCAGATCCGCAATTGATGATGTTCTTTGATATTTTATGTCGCCTTCTAAACTCTATTTTATCATTCCTTTCTCATGTTTTTCTGGATATATAGATCTCCTAATGTTACTTTTTCAAAAAAAAAATCACCATGGAAAGAATATCATGAGAGCAAATGGCTTGCCCTTAAAAACAGTGCACAGTGGTCTTCAGGTCCTTCACTCTTAGCAGAACATCAGTATAATATGCTAACATCCTTCATAGTAATATATAATTGTAAAAATAGTGCAATTTCTGTCTCATATCTTGCTTCTTTTAGCAAGAGTCATTGGAACAAAAGCTGGTTTTCATATCCTCCTTGACTCCACAAACCATTATGCACAGTGTCACCAGTATCAACATTCATATCAGAGTGATACAAATGAAGGACCTACACTCTAGGGTCATTATCCAAATCCAGGGTTACTATTTAATTGCTCTGGGTGCTGTACAATCTATGGGGTTTGATAAACAAATAATGATATATATTCACCATTATAGTATCATATATAATAGTTTCATTATCTTGGAAGTACTCTGCACACCGTTTATTATTCTATACTTTTACATCCTTTACTGACTCTGCAATCTTATCTTCTTATAATGTCACATGTTTGGAATTATGTGGTAATAAAGTCTTTTCAGATTTTCTTTGTTCATTCCCTAAATGTATTTTAAGCATTTTCCATAGACTAAGGAGTTATTTATTCTTAATGGAGATTACGATTTCTTTGTCTGTATGTGCATTGTCCATCTCTCCCAGCCTTGTAGGTTTCTCCAAGTTTTAACAGTTACAAGGAAGAACTGCTGTAGACACTGATGAGTAAGTTTTTATGCTCCATGTTTAAAGTGTTTCAATTTCTCCTAACTGAACATGCAATACATCTTCTAGAAAATTAGAAAATAGAAATAAAACAAGGAAAATAATAGAAAAATCATAATTTTCATACTAGAACTACTTAAAATTATTTGTATATGATATATTTGCTTATATTATTTTATAAGTACAACAAATATCCACCCACAGGTAGCCATATAAATTAACATAAGAGATAGAAGTTCCTTTCTATATGCTTCCTGTGTCAATAAATATTCCTCAAAGCACATTTTTTCTGTATTACTCATATACATATTCCATATTTATTGAATTTATCTTGATAATGGTAATTGATGTAATTTCCATTATAATGAATAATCTTTTTAAACAAATACTTTATTTTTACTTCTGATTTTTGCAATTGCATGGACTTGAAATAGTTGGCTCAAAAGTAAAAATATTTTTAAAAATTTTTGTTTGCTTTAAGACAAGATCTTATTATATTGCTTATGCTTGTTTTGAATTTCTGGACTTCCTGTTTTATCCTTCTGAATACTGAGAAGCTGTGTGTGTGTGTGTGTGTGTGTGTGTGTGTGTGTGTGTGTGTGTGTGGTATTTGTCCTTGTGTATTTGGTGTATATTGGTGTATATGTGTGTTGTTGTGTATATTTGGGCATAGGGTGTGTATGTCTTTGTGTGTGTGTGTTGTGATGCTGAGAGTCAAAACTAGTTCTTTGGATCTCCTAGGTTACTATTTTACCAGTAGCCATATCACCATACTCTAATACACACACACGCACTATATATATATGTATATAGTGTGTGTGTGTCTGCGTAAATATATAGATGTATATTTAATTACATTTTATTGTGTTTTTGCTAGTCTGTGTTACTACTAGGGACATGTGAAGACCAACCTAGTTGCCTTTTGAAGGCTGAAGTTGAACTATTCATCTTTCTCTTATGTTCTTAAAGTAACAGCTTTATTAAAACATGACAGTATAAAATATTTAAAAACTGCCTGCTTAAAGAATGTAATTCAATGATTGTTGGCATCCTTATTTCATAAAATAATGTTTAAGAAAGATCCTATAATTAAACGTACAATTTAACTAGAATCGAAGAGAGTAGTGAGATGTGAGTCAGACAGTGGCAGAGGATGCTGTGCTCTCAGTGCATTGCAGGCAGGTGCAGACCAGCAGGTGTACAGCTCTTCAGATGCAACATCAAGGGTGCCTGCCTTGTGTCTTATTTGGTATTGTTTTAGAAATGATGGTAAATAAATATGCCAAGTCAATGAGTTGGAAAACTTTCAACATTAAGATGATGCAGACAAAAATAATATACAGAAAAACTAATAGAATCCAATGTGAGAAAAAGTCAAGATTTTTTAAAATTAAGTTTTCTAAAGTGACAAATTGCAAAAAGGTGGAAAACAATAACAGAGATATAAACACATATTTATAAATAAAAAATATATAGCTATGAGCCCATTTACAACTGTTCAGTATACATTAAGATTACATATTGAGGAGTTACCTGATGTGATCATGTACAAATGTGACCTGAATAGAGGAATATAAATGTCTAAGGAGAACAGGAATGAGAGAAGGGCAAGGTGAACAGAGGCAGGGTAGGAGACTAGGGAGTAAACACAACAGGTTATGCTAAAAAAGAGAAAATACATTTTCAAAGAACCACAAAATATATGGAAAATGCGTGAAAGATAAGAAGATATATTGAATATTTTAATTAGAAATTTAAATATTTTAAATATATTAATTCTGAATTAGTTTATGTTTGGCTCAATGCTAAATGTAACTTATGCTTTGTAATAGTAATTATGATAATATTGGTCCTTGATGATATAAATATAAATTTTATTTTAGAGAATAAAAACAATAATATTTAAATATTTTTCAAAATGGAATGCTGAGGAAGTAGTTTTCTACCAATATTAGCATTTTAATATAAAGGTATAAGTTATGTTTATGTTATGGAAGCAGAATAATACTTTAGGTAGAAAGTTATGGTGTTTATTATGTTGAGCCTTCTAATCTACAAAGACTGTCTGTCCTTTAATAGATTCAGTTCTAAAAAATCATATCAAATTAGATCATCAACCTTCTAATGCATAGCAAAAAACAGAAATAAATGAAAAAGTTAACGTTTAGCTAAGACTATATTTGAAACAGTCTTCCAATTACAAATTATAAGTCTAGTTAAAACTATAATACAAAACAAAGATCAATACAATTCTATTATGGTGGGGCAGGTTTGTAAGCTCAACTATAGTACTGGTATCTGAGGTAGGGGGTTCACCAGGGTCAAGATCTTTTTGGGGATGGAGTGAATTCAAAACTGGATTGAACACCTTATCTCTTAGACCCTATCCTCCCCCGCAAAAATGAATAAAGGAAAATAGGGCTGAGTGTGTAAATTAGTGCATGACACTTGGTTTGTTTGTGTAAGGCTCTAAGTTCAATTTTTACACATACAAACACACACGCACAATAATATCAACAGATAAATTTAGTGGGAATAACTGAGAAGTGGGTAATGGACAGAAGTAATTCAAATGACTCATACGATATGTAATCTAGTTTGTACTCAGTGATGTAAATTAACACAATAATGAAAATGTCTACATATGTAATTTAGCTACATTTTTCTGACTGTGGGAATGAAGTTTCAAAAACATGGCCACTCTCCAGTGCAACTGAAGGGCAAATCTTACTCTGTCTGAAATGAAATTCAGAAGTAGATTTCCTAGCCCTTCTGAAAAGATTTGATATACTTCAGGTTCTACCTGTCAATCAACTAGCAATTCCTCACTTTGCACATGTGCAGAAATTGTGGCTTAGGACTGCACTGTACTTGTCTATAATTTGGTTGAGCCTTCCTAGAATGGCAGTCTATAGAAGAAAGAACCTTCTAATGTTTAAAAGCATTAATCCAGTGCTCTACATATCAGAATAAATTCTAAAGCAATAATCATTTCAGAATATTTATTAGGACAAGATAATGTAATCAACTTAAAAGCCCAGATGCAAAAATTGTAAGTAATGACAAATGTTACAATATACTATTCTGCCATTAAAAGTTTTGCTTATGAAAAATTCTTAAAGCATTATGTTTAATTATGGTTTGATACTAAAGACAGAAATTATATATATATATATATATATATATATATATATATATAAAACATAATAGTGTTTCAGTGTTTTAAAAACTCTTTCTACCTGTATATACATAGATATCCATAATTGTCAAAAATTAAGACAGACTCTGTCAAGCAAAAATGAGTGATTTTAATAGTGAATATATCTGCATAGATGAATCCAAAATGTACAGAATCTCTTCACAAGTTAAAGTTTTTTTCGAATGAACTTGTGGCTAAGTTCTTCAACTCATCATTTTCCTCATCTACTAAATTGTAAAACACTGAGGTCGTAAGAGTGTAGCATACACCTTGACACAGAGTACACAGCAGATATGCAATGATTGCCTGCTCTTACTGTGATGACCTTTTAGAAACATATAAGGAGAGTTTATTAAATTCAGCTCAGCCTAAAAAGCTCTTTGTAATTCTTAGTTTCAGCTTCTTCCTTATTTTTTTCTTAATAAAGTAATTGGTCCTTTATTTTTAGTCTTGATGATATAGTTTTGACATTTTCAATTACTTTTGTTTGTAAGTGAAATTTTTATTGGGAAGCTGAAAAGGGCCATTAGACTGTCCATAACACTGTTGGTTATAAGGCATAAGTAGAATGTAGCACAGATCTAATTGGTCATAATAATAAAAACGCAGAGCCAGATATCAAGGGTGAAAGCTGAAAGACCAGAGAAGTAATGGAACAGCCACAGCCACTTCTTACTTCTCCAACTCTTAAGACTAAAAGGGCCTTGCTCCATTCTCCCCCCACCTGTCACTTCCTCTCTCTGCCCAGCCATATCACTTCCTGTCTCCTGTCTATGCAGGAGACCAAGGTTAACTAGTGGCTAGCTCCACCCTCTGATCGTCAAGCAACCTTTATTTGTCAGAACACAAAATACCACAACAGTAGAAAGCATAGAAAAAAGCTCAGTTTATTTACCTTCCATGTGTAAAGTGATCACAATAGCAAGTCCCATCCTTTGTGTGTGTGTGTAAATCTAATTTTATTTCTAAAGTTAAAATTAGCAATGAGGGAACATTAAAACAGTACCTTCAATATATGAAAAAGTGTAAACTGGCTACACATTAATAGAGAATACACACACATACATGTACACACCTAATAAGGTAGCTGCATCATTATAAAAAACTGTGCCTAAACACAAATGTTTAGTCTAAGGTCCTGGGAATTAATTATAGAATGTGATTTTTAATCTCAATTATGTTCCAATGTAGTAATGGCAACAATGTTAAGTGGATTTTGGTATCCATTAAATGTCAGAATTTAAAATACATGTCCTGTATGGGTCTTTTGTATACAGCATGCTCACTTCAGCCAAAGTGAACAAAAACTGTAACACGGGATGAATTGGAGTAAGAAAACAAGGCAAAACATCCTCCAAAGAGCAGGGCAGATGCTCACAGGCCCAGAAGATTGTCAGCAATTAGCACTCTCAGGGGAGGGGGTGGGAACAGGAAGGTGTAGGTTGAGGTTGAGCTGGGGCAAGAATTACTAAGGAGTCATGAAAACACTCCATTGAATCAGGAAGCCATGTGTCTACAGGAATACTGGCTAGATCTTGGGTTCAATTGCTTCTTAGACTGTCTAAAGAGAATAGTCAGAGGCTTACAAGAGACTCTCCAGTTAATTCCCATGGGGGCAGATTAGCTGCCCAACCTTGAAAATATGAAATTTAGGTGGAATTTTTCAAATTCCTGTTGTCTGGAACCAAAGGGCTATGCTTGGAGGGAAACGTTTCTATTTTAGGTTGGAGAAAATCATTCAGTTTTCTTTATCTTGCAAATCAGACGATTTACA
Source organism: Sigmodon hispidus (assembly GCA_004025045.1). NCBI lineage: Eukaryota > Metazoa > Chordata > Mammalia > Rodentia > Cricetidae > Sigmodon > Sigmodon hispidus. The sequence continues at coordinate 85,433 of PVIH01003235.1, read as the reverse complement.
TCATAATCTGCAGCATCCATTTAAAACTTATGGTTACATCAGGAAATTATACCTCTCTTAATTTGAATTTAATGTAAACAGATTTTAATTGTTTTGCATAACTATGGGTAACAGATTAAAAAACACCACCACCACCACTGACTACATGGCAAAAATCAGCAAATATGTCAAACAAAGTATCACATTCCCCTAGAAACACCACGGCATATGTTGACAGTTACAAAAGAATTGCTGCTGTTTTCACCCTTCACACCAGAATAATTTTTTCAATATTTACCTCCCATGTGTAGAGAGGGAAACATATGGGGCTTTACATAATCATAAGCACAAACAGGTGGCTACTTAGGTACATTTAATTTGCAAGCCGCATCAATACTGAACAACACAATCAGCTCCACATGGCTCCAGAATCTTGCCACGAACATTCCATTAGCAAATTAAGATCATTAAAACAGAGGGAGGGGTAGTCCCCTATCTATGCCTTCAACTACCTTTCAAAGTCCTTAATAAAATGCATTTTCAAAAACACCTCGACATTTGGTGGCTTCTTTTGTTGAGGGCAGTTTGCACGACTGTGCATAATGCGTACCTTGAATTCTGCAAGTAGCGCATGTGCATTCAAATGTGTTTACTTTGTTCCGTTCACTTTCTTTACCATTGCTCTTTAGGAACGTAAAAATTATGGTGGTTAAATTCTCAGTCTTTTATCAAAGCATAGGTTCAGATTCTTGAAAGCAACCTCGAAATATTTCTCCAGAGGTAGGCTACCTAGACATGTCACCTGAGGTTTATTTCCATTTTCAAATGGTGTGGTGAAATCTGTGGAAATTATTGTCACTGGGAAAATTTGTTCTGTATATGCTAGGGGCTGAGTGGTAGATTTTGTCTTCACCTATTGGAGCCAGCCTGGAAACATATAGTGTGCTTTAGTTGGCACTGAACTTGTAAAGATATTATACTGCCTGACCTTACAATCATCCTACAATAGATTTGAACCCAAGGGAAAAGAAAGAAGAGAGATAATAACCAGTGTCTAAACATACTACCTACATACATACTACCTATTTTAGTTTGGATATTATGATGACTTTCTCTTTTTTTCCTTTTTTTATTATGAATAAAGAAGTCACATTTTCTATCCTTGTATATGCTTATTCAAGGTTCCTTCCCCCTCCCACCACATCAGGTCATTCTCTCTTGTCCACATCTCCCCATACCCCCATGGGCAGGCAGTCCCATGGTCCCACTGTCCCAATATTGCTTAGTTCAGTCTCCACTCCTGGAAAATCCAATTTTCTCCCCCCAACATCAAGACTGAGTCAGGTGTTCCTCTAGGGGGAGTGGGATCCAAGGAGTCAGTCCAAGATGTTGCTGGTCCCAAGGTGTTCAGTGGTTGTGGTTTGCAGCTTGGGCATGATGACTTTCTAAGGTAGGTGATATTATTTCCCCTACTTTTTAGAAGAAGACAATGTATCTCCGGGGTTATGTTCTCACATGTTGTCAGGAAAGGGCTAGGCCAGAACTGAAGCTCAGGTTTTAGAACTGGAAATCCCCACTTGAAACTGCCTAATTCTTACCTATCCATGTGGCTGGGTTCTACTGCCCAAACTCAAAAAATCTATAGCATTTTGAAGAGCCTACAATAAAACTCAGTGTGATATTCTGAGGTGTATGTGATCTATGGAAATTCTGTCCAGCCCTGAAGTCTCCATGTATTTTTCTCTGACACAAGGGACAGGGCTCTGTGGGATGAGAAGACTGCAGGAATCATTTTCTAAATAAGTGACTCTGAAATTAGTTTTGTTACTCATCCTTACCTTGCAATTTTGGAAGAGAATGCTAACATAGACAAATTTGCATGGCACATTCACTACAACAAAGCCTTAGCCATAGGTATCAGGTTATACATCTGAGCTGATATTATGAATTCAGTTACTAGCTAAACATTTCAGACTTGTATAACTTCTTTACAAAGAGTTTAAATGTCTCTGAGGAAGAGGTGCTGTTGTTGATGTTTTGCAACAGTTGAACCAAAGATATAAAAATGAATTGAAAGGTTTTATAATGTATTCTTCACTTCCAGCTAAAAGAAGTAGTAAAATCTTTCTACAGCTACTTCAGGCTATTTCAGTACAATTATTAATGTAATGATGCTTAGACATTGGAATTCTACAACATGGCTTAATTGGCACCTTAGTCATTACCTTTGATGTATTCTGCCCTCTCAACTACTCAACTGAATTTCCTTGTAGCATTTCCAGGTCATTTCTTATTGGGGTCCTTACTTGAGACTTTCCACAATTGATCTTAGTCAAGAGGATGAGAAGCGATCATGAAGATTTTTCTATGAAAATTGTAGGACTCCATCGTAGGCTCTGTAATGATCAGTATTCAACTAGGACATCTAGAGGAGTTTCTCATGGTATTTTATTTTTATGTACTCTGGTATTTACTCAAAGCTTTCTTTTAAAAGAGCATTCCATGAATACAGTTGCAACCTGAGGTTGAATATAGATACATATGCTCAAAGTTCTACTAAAACACTAGGTTTGGGGAGTCTTTATGATCCTACTACAAAATGTCTTGGGGATACAACAAAATGATAGAAAAGCAACAAGAACCACATGAAGTGAAAAAAAATTTTAGACAAATACTGGATAACAAGGATGTTTAGGAATTTTATTGCAAATCAAACCATCTTTAGAACTTACCTGAGGAGGTCTCTGCTTTACTGATGGTAAGACAAGATTCACAGAAATCTGTACTAAACAGTCTATCTCCAAGCCAGCTCCTTCCTGCACATATATCATGCCTTTAAAAAATGTTTAACTACAATCATATATATATATATATATACACACACACACATGTATATATGCATACACACACATACATACTTTTAGATAAAGTTTATTTGCTTCTGTTTGCATGTATTAGATTTTAATTGTATCTCAGAGTTAAAGTTTCTTCCTAATAACAGTGGATATATGTTTATATTTGTTAGCTTTAACATATTATAGAACATTCAGCTTACTTTTTTGTTTCATTAGGCTTGAGTATTATTATAAGTTATCTGTGGTTAAGGGGAAACTTAGGTGGGAATAGAAATGCCAACTCAGTCTTGTTTAACGGTTCCCGTGTGTTTGTGATGGGATTATTTTCAGTACATGGTTCCTTCCAGGGCATGTGTAGAGGCACTTGTATATTTCAAGAGGATCACTTATTGGAAACCTATAATCATAGATTTAAAAATCTGCTTCTCTATGGCTGGTTCCCTATAGCACACTAATGTACTTGAACTTGATTGGACAGTGTTGTCAGAGTCCCTAATTCTCTGTCTACACATCACACAACAGGGGAGACAACATACCACCTGAGACCAGAGATTAGTGTCTGATACCAGAAAGTGTTTTAAAGACCATTGATTTTTGTTTTCTTCCTTTGTTGGATTTTGAAAGTTCCATTTCTTTCTATACTCAAAAAGGAAGATGGATATCTACCTGGAAGCAACCTGTGTCAAACTATGAAAGGCTAGGCAGCCTGATGATTAGTAATAATAGTGTAATATTAAAATGCCTAACAGTGATTAATACTTTGTACATTTGAGTTCCCCAAAACTACAACATTTCCATGGGTTTATGATAAGAGAAAATTTATTCAAAAGTTCACATCTTTATTTGTGACATGTTCATGTTTTATTAATGTGAACTATTTTATGTTGCTATTTTGAAAATGTAATTGTATTATGCATACAAATTGCTACCCATGGTGAGCTGCTAATAAGTTAAAAACCCTAATATTGTTGATTTTAGAAGATGATGAGAAAAAGTAGCTAAATTTTATTTCAAAATTATTTATGTTGAAGATGGAGGAAACAGAATTGGTTGCAACTAGGAAAAAATATTGACATTTAGACCAGAGTAAAAAGACTCGGTGATCTTTTAAATGATTTTATATGGTAGATTCAAAGTCATGCTCTGATATATTTCGAGGAGACATAACTTTTAAATGTATCTCTATTTCTGTGAAAATTTATTACAGAGAAGAGAAAAAAGGCAAAAAACTATCTGATGAGAATAAACCATGTACAGAGAACTAACACTGAGTGATCTCCTGTTTCTGGGTTTGGGGGAGGCTGGCTAGTCTGAGCAAAGTGAAGACCACCTGGGAGAGCTGCAAACATGGCTTGTGACTCAAAGACGTTGTTCTTATGAACAGTGTCCTTGTAAGTCATATTGTGACAGGAAGACAGATTGGCTTGGTAGCTAGAAGGGGAATTTGGATGCCACATCTATGATTACAGATTTTTAGAGCCAAGATTAGACTCTGAAAATTGTGACCTTTTCCATGTTTCCCTGTAGTGATGTTTTGCTTTGCTGCTCACAAAAGATAACTGTCAAGACAAACAATGTACATGAAAAAAATTGTTCAGATATGGATATTTCCAAAAAGGTCTCACTTCTTAATGTTTTGAACATCATTAAGTGTTGGTTAAGGGCTCACAAGATGGCTCAGTAGGTAAAGGCAATTACTGCTAAATCTGATGAACTGACTTTTGATCCATAGAACACACATCATAGGAAAAAAGAACAGATTTAAAGGTACCCTTTGACCTCCTCACACATGCCATGGCATGGGTGCACACATATAAATATGCACCCATAAAAATAATAAAAATTGTAAGTTATAACTCCCTCAAAATGTAAAATAAATTTTAAAAATAAATTTACTTATTAACTAACTTGACCACTTTAATTTATTTCATTTTTCTTACAATTTTTTTGACATGTTAATTCTAAAAAATTTTTTTCTTCTAATTTATGAATAACAGTGAGAGCTGACAAGATGGCTTGGCAGGGATGCTGAAAAAGGAAGAAATGGTCCTTCAGGAATGAGCCCTTTAGCTGGTTATCCATTGCCAACTGATCAGCCCTGAAATCACATACTATTAACATAAAACAGATTGAGCAGATCGTATTTATAATCACACACATGCACGCACACAAACACACACACACACACCAGTAACAACTAAATAAGAGAAGGCCATGACTTTTAGAGAAAGAATGGTAGGGGATGAGCATGCACAGGGCTAAAGGAAGGAAAGATAGGGAAACTGATGTAATTATATTTTATTCCTTAAAAAATAGAGAAACAATACAAAGAAAGAATGAAACATTTAAGATGTTCAGTCCTGAGGGATGGTGGGGTGGCTCAGTGGAAAAAGTGTTTACTATACAAACATGAGCTTCAAAATTCAGAACCCAGGTCTTTTTGTATATACTGTACTGGACAGGCATAGTGACTGTCTGTCACCTCAGTACTTGTGAGGCAAAATTGAAGGATGTCTTGGGTAAACTGGCTAGTTATATTAAATGATCAGTGAGCTCTGAATTCATACGAGAGAACCTGCATCAATATACACAGTGGAAAGAGTTCAGGACATCACCCTCTGTCAATTCCTGCCTTCCCTCAGGCATAGGCACATATGCATGTACACCGTCACATAACGGTTGGCACACACATGAGAACACATTCATTCTCACAACTCATATGTATACACATGAATAAAAATCAGTCCGAGCAACAATCTAAACTGACATAATTTCAGGAAGCCTTCTGAAAAATGCTGTTATACTGTGATGCATTATGTTATGATTTATTAATGTGTGTTTTCCTCCAAGAGTTCTATCAGGAAAGAAAAACTGGACATTCTACATGTCAAATTTTCCTTTGGAGCAACATAGTGCTTCAAAAGTAGCTAAGGACTCGTACATTAATTAGAATGATGCAATTATTCTTCATTATGGTAAAGTATACACAACATTAAATATATTTTAACGCATGTGGCTCCACTACATTTCCTAATTCTTCCTCTAGCTCCAGCCATACAGCTTTTCAATCAAATTCTGACTGAATCTAGTTTCTTTCGGGAAATGTATTCCACTTTTTAATGTGATATGTCTGAAGGAAAATATATTCATGGAAAAGCTAATCAAATCTTCTCTTTTTAAAAATTAGAAAAATGTTGAGAGATGTAAAGCCTTTCTTACAATCACATTGGTAGTGAAGACAGCACATGTCTTAGTCAGGATTTTCATTTCTGAGGACAGAGTATTTGATATTTCAAGAAACATCCCCTTGTTTTCATTTCAGTTACTGGGTAGATGATTTAATAATCCAAAAGGTATATGCTGACATTTTTCATAGAAGAGTTAAAGATTCAAATAAGCTTCTTGAGCTAAAGATATAGCTCAGTCAGGAAAATGCTGGCACTGCTTGAAGGCCTGAGTTCTACCCTTAGATATGAGGTAAGAAAGCTGGGCATGGAGCCCATAATCCTGGTTCCAATGAAATGGAGATGGGCCCTGGTCCTCACTGCAGAGCCTAATTGATGAGTTGTAGGCCAAAAAGAGACCTTGTTTCAAAGGGCAGTGTTCCTAAGGATGATAGAGAGGCAGATTTTCGGCCTCTGTACATATGTGTAGGCACATCAGAATACTCATGTCCACACATACATATGCATAAAATAAGTACCTAATATTTAAAAGTTATACTATGCTTGCTTTATCATAGTGATTTTCTTTATGAGAACTTTCATTTTAATAACTCTAATCACATGATTCTGTTCTTAGGTCTGTTTAAGGTCATGGCTGATAAAACTCCGTATCTTACAATGGAAGAAATCACAAAAACCATTCAGATTGGACCAAGTAGACTAGGTCATCCTTGCTTTTATCACCTGAAGGATATAAATCTACAGAATTTCACCATAAAGCAGGGTGAACCAATCAAGCTCAACTCAGTTGAAGAGATGGATGCAGAGATTCTGGTGAATTGCAGTGTCATAAGAAATCATCAGACTCACTCATTCACTTTGCCTTTGTCACAAGAAGGAGAATTCTATGAGTGTGAGGATGAGCGTATTTATACACTAAAAGAAATTGTGGAATGGAAAATTCCTAAGAACAGAACACGGACTGTGAAACTTACAAATTTCTCACAGAAGTGGGACTCACCCAATCCTTTCCCTGAAGACTTTTATGGTACTGTGATTCTCAAGCCTGTTTATGAAATCCAAGGTGTGCTGAAATGTAAGTATACACTGAGAATGATATCCTAGCTGTAGGGATTTGTGTAGAAACTCAAAATGATTTTAGAAACTGAAGAATAAGACTCTGTTCCTGTCTTTCATCAATTCTCTTAGATTCTTCATCTGTTCTTAAGAAACCTCAAACAGATATGTCCTAAGGAGCAAATTAAGTCATAACTGTGCAGGTATATTATATCCAAGCACAGGATGCTGTAACTATCACCTACATAAACTAAAATGGTAGTTATTTTATTACTGGTTATTAAGTGTTAAGTTTTAGAAAATATCTGAAATCAGCTTTCTTGTTTTTTTGTTTTTTTTTTTTTCATACAAATGTCCCTTACTCCTATTTCTTGACAACTTTTCTTTTTTAAACTCATCCTGTTATGACTGGCCACAATTTCTTTTAACATAGATTCTCTGATTTAGGGAAGATGATCTGGTAAATTAATTTCACATGGTATATTTCAATATGCAATCTTTGTTGATTTTGTTTTATGTTTTAAAAGTACCTGCCTAAAGCATTGTTATTATAAAAGATATTAATACCTCCAAAACTCAAGCTTATGCTATATAAATGGGACAATTAGTGGATTATAGAATTTTGAACCGGGTTCCAGCCAAGCCTGAGGGCATGCTCATTAATCCTAGCTTCTCTGGAGCCTGAGGAAAGAAGATGAGAAGTTCTGGCTTGCGTGAGTGATACAGACAGTTCAAGACCACCCCAGTCAACTTAGCAAGATGGTCTTAAATAAAAAATTAAGAGGATAATACAATACAGATGAGGACAATTGTTTACCATAGGTGAGGTCCAAGGTCCAAGGTCCAATGGCTTTCAAAATTGGAGCTTTGAGCAAGTTTTTTTTTGCCCTCATAGAATTGTTTCAAAAGTGAAATTAAGTAGTACTAAAAAACTTAGGATCATTAGGCTTTGTAAAAACTACTTCCCCAAATGTTTCAAAATAGGTTTTTCTCTGCTCTTATTATTTTTACACACATACAAAAAATTATGTGAATCTTTTGGCAGGTTTTACAATTGTGTGTTAAATTCTATCATGATAAAAGTTTAATTAAAATTTGGTCAGTTCATTTTGAATTAGAGGCATAGGAGCAGTTTGCATGTTTTTATTTTATAAAATATTGTGACCATTGTAAATTTTAGAACTCACAGTAGTGTTCTGTTAGCTGTCCCAAAATATACAACCAAAATGGATGGTTGTGTTTTTCTTACTGGTCATGATTAGTAGATAGCATTTTCTTATTTTTAAATCAATGAAATTTCTAAAATTATCATTTTATACCTAGCACTTGCTTATAAATAAGAACAAACCCAGAACCCAAACCTTTGGACAGAGAGGTTAGAACTGTTAGTGAATTTGGATTTGGAATCAGATGCCGATTGGTTTAGGAATCAGATGCTGATGAATGAGAGGTAGTCCAATGATGCAAGGTCAAATTTAAAGGTCCCCTGCAAAGTCAACTGTGGGAAAGTGGCAAGCAAGTGAGTGGAAATTCAGCACAGCTGAATGAACAGAGACAAACATAAACATACTTATGTCAAGGGTGAGTGTGTGTGTGACTATTCACAAGAGGTCATAAAGTTTGTCCAGAGAGAAAAACGAGGTTTATTCAAATCAAGAATGATTGTTAAACTGGGAGAGGAGAATAGAACACAGGCGCATGGTAATCCACTGGGAAACTAAACTGGATTAGAGTTCTGTTCAATGGACATAGCAATGAGAAAAACAGGAAACACAGATATATTTAGTACATGCAAGATGTACCCTTGTCAGGGTCTGGAAGTCTATTGGATGGGTACTTGGTCTACTGATCAACCTTATTTCCAGCCTTTAACTTAATCTGCTGGTTGAACGGTTATGCATTAATTAAATGTAAACAGCAGAAGAGCAGAGTTTGTTAAACAAATTGTTTAAGTAGAATTTAATAGAGTTTTCTACTAACCAAGGAACAATCTTTGGTTAGATATCCTTCATGAAATGTTTTAGCTCTATTTCTACATTGTATTAGAATTACAATTTCATATTCCTTCTGCTGGATCACTGTTTTGGAAAAATTTTTAATGTTACTTCTTAACCTTATTGGCAGCTCAGGATATGTGCTGTATGAGATTAGCTTGCATCTATATAGATTGCAGTGTATTTTATGAAAGCCAATGGATGGGAACCTATTATAAGTACCCCATTTAATAAAAAGCTTGTGTGTTATTGGTGTTTTTCCCTAAATATGACAAGGAAATGATGCTTTTACTCCATTGTGGGATTTTTTTTTTTAGATTGAGGTCAGATACTTCTTGAACTCAAGAGACATTGCATAGTTGCTTTGCCATGCTTGAGTATCAGTCTAATCCCCTCAGGTTGATTGCTTCCCCTCCCCTCAAAATGACAGGAAGAAAGAACTAGTTTGGGAGGGATAGGATGCTTTATAGTAACCTTAGAGAGAGATGGAAAATCATGGGATACTAAAGAGCTATGAAATATTTATTTTCAGAAGAAAAGAACATGGCAAGTAACTAAAATGAGGGAATACAAATATCTTACCCTGATATCTGGTTTTTAATATGTTATTAATGTGACAATTTATATCCCAGAGAACAAAAGCAGCAGAAATTATGCTGTGGTTCTCAGCCTAGGGGTTACAACCCCTGTAGTGTCAAACAGCTTTCACAGGACTTGCTTAAGAACATTGGAAAACATATATTTTACCTTAGAATTCATCACAATAGCAAAATTATATTTATGAAGTAGCAATGAACATAATTTTATGGTTGGGGTTATCACAACAAGAGAAACTATATTAAAGGGTCACAGCATTAGGAAGGTTGAGAACCATTGTGTTAAAGGCAAAAATATGTTCCTGGTTTTTGGTCAAAATTCCATTCTAGGCCTAGTATCTTCCTGGCTATCAGACACTCTCAGAGATTAGGCAAAGTGTTTCCATGTCTCATGACAAGTAACTACCCAAAACCTGTTACTATTGGTCTCATAGAGATAATTTCAATATGTGTATTTTAGTCAGGGTATCTATTGCTGTGAAGAGATACCATGACCAGGGCAACTCTTACAAGAAAGGCATTTAATTGTGATGGCTCCCTTACAGTTCAGAGGTTTAGTCTATTATCATCATGGCAGGAAGCACGGCAGCATACGAGCAGATATGATTCTGGAGAAGAAGCTGAGGTTTCTCACATCTTACACGCAGGCAACAGGAAATGATCTGGGAGATTGGGCATGGCTTGAACATATATGAGACCTCAAAGTCCACCCCCATGGTGACACACTTCTTCCAACAAGGTCATATTTTACTCCAACAAGGCCACTCTTTCTAACCCCCTATAAATTTATGGGCGCCAACTACATTTCAGCTACCACAGTGTTTCTGTTTTTTAAAAAGAATTTGAAATTCATGTGATTGGGCATATAAAAGTTTAAATGTTTAGAAATGAAAAACTGAGTCCTTTATTTAAGTTTGCTTTTTAAAAAATTAGAGGGCTTGTATATTGACTTAGTTAACCTTGTTTTGATGCATGAATTAATAATTAGCTACCTCTTAACTAAAAAAAAATTAGCATCATACAGATTTTTTTCTTAGTCTTTTAGAGGAATGCTGCCCAAAGCCTGAGGCCCAATCTTCACAAAGACATATATAAAAACATCTACTCATGTCATAGTAGATGTTTGAAACCACTAAGTTAAAAGGAGACTCAGAAAATGAATATTGTATTTTAGATGAAAAGTGAATAGGAGAAAAGGACTTTCATTTGTAGCTTCCTAAGGCCTTAGGCTTTATCATGTTATTTTCAACTTTTATAAAAATTAAAAAGTTGAATAATACCCAATAAAGAAATGACAATGTCACACAGAAACCTTATGGTTTTGACTGTCCTCTAATTTCCTCTGTATCTCTCTACTCTGAAGTAACTCTTTCTAATATTTTCTTCCCTGCTCTCTGACTTTTCCTTCCCATTCCCAAATGATAGGAACATTAGTGATTTTCAAGTCATAGACCACTTTAGATAGTAATGACTAACTTTCTCCTATGGCCATGAGGAAACAACTCCTCTTCTGGTCTTATTACCCTTTTTTCTCAGTGCATGGTGTCACATCTCAACACCAACATTTTTTTTTAATATGATGCTGAGAATATTATTCTTTTTTCTGTCATGATGATCTTGTTGTTTTAGTGTGGATCTTTTCAATTCTTTCCTAAGTCTCCAAGATATCTGTGGAAAGGAAGAAAAAAGAAAAAAAGAAACTCAGCCAAGGCAATTTCTCAGAGTGAAGCTATCGGTAGATCTGTATGTGGTTTGATTTTCCCTTCAGAGAATTCTTTCTGGAGTTCCTCACCCTTGTTATTCCAGCCTAATCTGCTGCCATAGACGTATCTTGTATAAGATTTCACTACAAACCATCCTGACAGTGCCTTCCTCTGCCTTGCATTTGTATTGAATACCTGTTTCTATAATCAAATGAGAAAATTCCCCTTTGCTTTATTTTCTTCTAGTTCTGATGAGGCCCATCCTCCACATTCAGTTTGAGAACTTTTTATCTCCCATGCCGACACACGTGACAGACAGACAGTATAAAATTCTAGACAGACAATGGTTTCCTGACATGTCTGCTCCTTCCTCCTCCTCTGCCTTTGCGAGACTGTGGTGGTATCCTGTGGTCTTCACTGTGGGCTGTGGTGGTCTGTTCCTTCATAGTGATGACAATTTTGGATATGGAAATTTAGATGTTTCTTTTCTGAGAAGACTTTTTTGTCTTTTCAGTCATGCCTTCTCAGGAATATTTTGTGTTTTGTCCTTTAATTTCCAATTGCAGAGTAAAGCCCCAACACCAAGCTAAGTTGTCTGTTTTGCCTTGATTTGGTTTCCCTTCACAGAACTGTTCTTAACTGCAGTGCCACCATAATGATGAATTTTAAATTTCAGCTCTAACATTTTAATTTTTAAGAATTGTCTCATATACCATATAAAATATGCCCCCAAATTTAACCTTAAGAATGTAATACAGTATTTTATTCCAGATATACTTATATATTTTCCCATGGTTTTAATGTATTTTATAGCCTTCATTTAGTTTCCTGGGTTGTCTGCTGTTGTTATTTTCGTTTGTTTTTTTTGTTTGTTTGTTTGTTTTGCTTGAAGTTTTGATATATCATTCTGATAAAGTGATTTTATTAAGTGCCTACCATTTGCTATGTGTCCTTATTTACATGTGAGGCACTTTATAAAAGTTGCATCAGAGGTACCACATATGTACAGTGTCTATTTGTTCTAGGCTTTACCATTTTAGCTGTCTCATTGGGCATTACCTGTACCAGTTCTATGTTTTTCCCTCTGGAATTTTCTTAGTTTTGCTGAGATATAGCCCTGCTGTCTTGTGGGGCTATGAAATTATTAAATGTGAGTGATGAGTAGCTGAAGGACTCACTATGGTCCCTATGGTTTTAGATTTAACTATTATTTTCAGACTTACACTTTTCCCCCATTACTCCAGGTTGTTGGTTCCTTTCCTGTTTCCTGGGTAGAAGATAGTAGGGGCATTTCCCATCATCTCTACAAGAGTGTGGAGACTTGAGTTTCATATTCATATATTGAAATAAACTCCTTGCCCTTAACAACAAGCTTTACTTTCACATTTAAAGGGCATATATGTCTCAAATTCCTGAGCATTTTGGCAGTTCTGTGGAGGAAGGAGAAAGATACATGCTCATGTCTTGTCCTAGTCTGACAAACAATTTCATTTTCTTACATATGATTTCTATCTTCCTTCACTTCACTTTGCAGTTCTCAAATGTATTGAATCTAACTATTTGGGTTTTTTGTTTGTTTGTTTTTCTGTTATCTCTGTTTAACTAGTTCATCCTTGTGGTAAGTTGGAGGGATAAGAGGAATGGACAGATATATTCTATTCATAAACCTCTTTGTTTAATAAATTAGTCTTAACCCTGAATTTTAGCTAGACCTACTATTAATTTCTGAAAGAACTGGATGATATTATTGCAAGTATTAATTCATAATATAAATACAACAGTATTTTAGTGAAATAATTTTTAGTGCATAAAGAAATTTCTAAGGTACTAACTGTTATGCCCAAAGTTGTGACCCTGGAGAGACTACCATCAAAAAGGAGGTAGCAGAATGCAAAAGCAAGGTTTATTGAATAGAGACAAACTAGCTCGTGAACCACTCCAGATGTCCGTTACACCCAAATCATGCAGGAGGGTTGATTAGGGCTGCTGGGGGCTGGGGGGGGGAAAGGAAGCTCCTTTTATAGCCCAAGGCTGTGAATTGGGTTCAGGTGAGCATAATAGTACCAGTCATTAGCTAATTGGCTCCTGCTAGGGGCTTTCCAGACACTAGGGTAGGGGTGCCTGGTAACAACCAGTCAAGCTTTTGATTGGTTAGTACCAAGGTGAAAATAACAGTGGGTGCATATCTCATTTTTTGTTATTATTACTTCCTGGCATGTTTGGACTAGTTTTGCGTAGGGTCTGGTAGCTGATCCTTGGGGTATGGTCAAGCTGTCCTGATTCTGTGCCTTGGAATGTCTCCTATAGAGGGGGGAAGCCCACCATCAACCCTAGAACGTGCAGCTGGCCCAGGAATGATGGTGTATTTTGATTAGAGCATTTGGTGGTCAGTTAGCAGGGCCAGGGTGCTATGGATTCTGCAGTTGGAACTTAGGTCATGCTGCCCCTCTGTAAACAGCAGTTTCTAGCTATGGTCTGTGGGAACTGGGTGAGAGACTCTTTCTCAGGGCTCTGTCTTCTTTAGTTTAGCATAGTTCTCTAAAATGGAAGACTCCTTTTAGTCCTGGACCCCACCTGGATCATCCAGGTGTCCAGCTCATTCTCTCCTAGAACTGGGCAAGCTCCCGCCAGGAATGTGGAACTGAACTCTATTTTATCTCTATGGCTACTATAATACAAAATGGCTTTTCTTGAGCTAAGTTTACTCTCTTCACTAACTTTTATTTTAAAACTTCTGATGCAATTAATGTTTGTAAGTACTCAATAAGGCAAACACAAGAGTGAGTAAAGCAATAACATATTGTTTATGAACAAATGTTTAAATAACACCATACACTAGATGTTATTTAGGTAACAGCATTTTTTCTTTCTGACCCATCATATGCCAATTTGATTTGTTATGATGGCATACTTGTAGTTTTAATGATTAAAAATTTGCTATCTTCATGGCACTGACATTGTTATTGTTTATATTCTTACTAATGGACTATTTGGTGGGTGGTACTTTTGCTGATGCTTTCATGAACATTCTGTGATGACATGATTTCAATCACCTGTGGGCAGGATAGTTAGCTTTCCTTTGAATTATTTCATTACTGCTAACAGAAATGTTAAAAGGAAAAAAGAAAGTATTTTTTATGTATATATTTGGTTTTTTATTATAAATAGTCATATTTTTTATCAATGTATCCTCTTGTTTAAGTTCCCTTTCCCCTTCCACCACTCCCTGTCACTCTCTCTTCTCCCCATCACTTTATCTCCTCTGCAGCAAGGGCAGGACTTCCCAAGGTCCCAAGGTCCCAATATGGCTTAGTTCAGCAACCACTCCAGGCAGATCTGCTTTCCTCATCCCAACATCAAGACTGGACCAGGTGTTTCTCTGCAGGGAATGGGCTCCAAGGTGTTTCAGATCCCAAGCTGTTGAGTGCTTGTGGTTTGCAGCTTGGACATGTTTTGCTTTTTTCTTTTTTTGTTTAGAATCCACTAATGAGTGAGTACATCCCCTGCTTATCTTTCTGGGTTTGTGATACCTTGCTCAGGGGGATATTCTCCAAATCCATCCATTTCTTATAGGCATCTAGTGCTATGAATTTTCCTCTTAAGACTGCTTTCATTGTGTCCCACAAGTTTGTGTACATTATGGATTCTTTTTCATTAAATTCTAGGAAGACTTTGATTTCTTTCTTAATTTCTTCCTTGACCCAGAGGTGGTTTAGTTGAGTTATGTTTAGTATCCATGAGTTGGTAGGCTTTCTGTGATTTTTGATGTTGATGAACTCTAACTTTAGGCCCTGTTGGTTTGACATGATACAAGGGATTATTTCCAATTTTTTGTATGTATTCATATTTGCTTTATGACCAGTTATGTGGTCAATTTTAGAGAAAGTTCCATGTGGTGCTGAGAAATACACATATTCCTTTGCATTTGGGTGGAAGTTCCTGTAAATATCTATTAAATGCATTTACATCATAGCCTCTGTTAGACTCCTTATGTCTCTTCTGAGTCTCTGTCTGGTTGACCTTTCCAAGGGTGAAAGTGGGGTATTGAAGTCTCCCACTATTAGGGTGTGAGAATTGATGTGGGATTTGAGCTTTGGTAGTGTTTCTTTTACATTGATAAGTGCCCTTATATTAGGGGCATAAATATTCAGGATTAAGATCTCTTCTTGATCAGTTTTTCCTGAGATTAAGTAATGTCCATCCTGGTCTCTTTTAATTCATTTTAGTTTAAAGTCTACTTCGCTAGATATTAGGATGGTAACACCAGCTTGTTTCTTGGGGCCATTTGATTGGAAAATCTTTTCCCAACCCTTTACTCTGAGCCTGTGTCTGTCTTTAACATTGAATCTTGTATGCAGCAGAAGGACGGCTTCTGTTTTTGTATACATCATTTTAGTGTGCATCTTTTTATAAGTGAATTGAGTCCATTGATATTAAGGGATATTAGTGACCACTGATTGATATTTCCTGTTACTTTTGGTGGTAGCTAGTATGTTTTTCCATTCTCTGGGCTTTTTTTGTGGGATTATCAATTGTTTGTGGTTTCATGAGAGTATCTGGGATCCTTAGGTTGGAGTTTTCCCTCTAATTCTTTATGAAGGGACCTATCTATAGATAGGTATTATTTCAGTCTGACTTTGTCATGAAATATCTTGTTTACTCCATGTATGGTGATGAATAGTTTTGAGGGGTATAGTAGTCTAGGTTGGCAGCCATGCTCTGTTAGTATAACTTCTGACCAAGACCTTCTTGCTTTCATTGTTTCCATTGAATAGTCAGGTGTTATTTTCATGGGTCTGCCTTTATAGGTAAGGTGGCCCTTTTCTTTTGCAGCTCTTAAAATTTTTTCTTTGTTCTGTATGTTTTGTTGCTTGATTATTATGTGGCGAGCAGACTTTTTTTTTTAATGTCAAATCTATTTGGTGTTCTATAAGCTTCTTGTATCTTTATAGGAATTTCCTTTAAGTTGGGAAAGTTTTCTTCTATGATTTTATTAAACACATTATCTGTGCCTTTGATCTGGTATTCTTCTCCTTCTTCTATTCCTGTTATTCTCTGGTTAGGTCTTTTCATGGTGTCCAAAATTTCCAGAATGTTTTGTGTTATGGCTTTTTTGGTTTTCCTGTTTTCTTTAACTGATGTATTCATTTCCACTATTGAGTCTTCTACTCCAGAGATTCTCTGTTCCATCATTGGATTCTGTTTGTTATGCTTGTATCTGTAGTTCCAGCTCTTTTCTTCAAATTTTCTATCTCCACCTTTGCCTCATTTTGTGCCTTTTTTGTTGCTTCTATTTCAATTTTTTGTTCCTGGAATGTTTTTTTCATTTTTTTGGTTTTCTTTTTCTTGGTTTTCTTTCAAGGATTTGTTCATCTCTTTAAATTTTTTTGTTTGTCTTTTCTTCTATTTCTTTAAGGGAATATTTTATATCCTCTTTGAAGGCTTCAATAATCTTCATAAAGGTGTTTATCTGTTGTTTTCTTCTGTTTCCTCTTCATTGCTCTGTTCAGGTCTTGTAATTGTAGAACCACCAGTTTCTTCTGGTGTTGCCTTGTTGCTCTTTATATTGTTATATGGATTTTCACACTGGCATCTGCCCATGGCTTCAGTGGTTCACGATTAGTCAGTTTCTAGTCAGTTGTGGCTAGAGGGCTTGTGTGTCTCCTGTCTGCTGTGAGCAAGGGGTCTGCTTAATCTCTGACTCTGCTCTGGACATGGGTCTGAGTTCAAAGGACTTAATCCTTCTCTGATGATGCAGTTTGCCCTGGATGCAGGTTCTGGTCATGGGAGGTCCCGTATTTTAGGGGTTGCTGGAGGACCCCCTCACAGCTAAAGCCTAGGGCCTGTCTGCTAGTGAGAGTCTGAGATCCGACCCTTGGGTGTGACCCTGATCCCAGAGAGGAATTCTCCAGATAGGAGGCCCAGGAGCTAGAATCTGCTTACCTCTGACTCTGCTCTGGGCAGTGGTCTGAATTTCAAAGGCCTCAGTCCTTCTGTGATGATGCAGTTTGCCATATATTTGTTTTTATACTACCAAATACTAAGAATTCTTTCTGTTAGTATTCAGGATAATATATATGTATATATATGTATGTGTTTATTCATACATATACACATTTAATTGATCAATATATGTAGCATTGTTTTCTTATTTAAAATAATTGACATTTTAAAATGTGGAGCCAAGAAGTTGTAAGCCTGTAGTGCAGGGCAGCAGGGTGGAAACTCAGGCATGACCTAATGTTGTAAACTTAAGGCAGAATTTCTTTTTTCAAGGAAACCTTTGGTCTAAGATCTTCAATTGAGTTCAAGTATTAGTTACACAGAAAGGGCATCATCACAGCCAAACTTATATTGGTACTTAATTAAGCAGGAATTCTAACCTAATCTTGTTTGCATATAAAAATAATCATCCTATGCCTGCATAGGAAAACCCTGTCTTAAAAACAAACAAAACAAAAATATAAACCAATATAAAACATACTGCAATATATCATCTAGTATAAAACACATTAATAACATATATTCCTCAGATCTCATTAAAAAAAGAAACCAAAGAATAAAGGGTATAATTAGTGTTGTAAATAAACATATAGCAAGAACACATCTCTTCATTTTTAAATTACTCAATTTCTCAAGGTGGGTCATGGGATATTTTCTTCAAATCTCAAGGTTTAGAACAATTCTATAAAATATGTTTTAATGTTAAAAATGTGAACACATGTTAGCTGGCATAGTGTAGCCCACTTTTTAATAAAATGTACATTGGTGTTCTGCCTGCATGAGGGTGCCTGGTACCCTGGAACTGGAATCACAGACGCCTATGAACTCCCATGTGGGTGCTCACTTTAAATATCAACACTTGGGAGGCATAGGCAAGCAGATTTCTGTGAATTTGAGGCCAGTCTGGTCTACTAGCCAGAGTTACATAGTAAGATCTTGTCTCAAAAAACCCAAATATAAACAAATAAATAAAATAAAATTTAAAACCTTAAAAATTAAATAAATAAAATATGAACATAAGAAGTTAGAGAAAAGTGTCTAGAAGTACTCCAGAGTATAACCTCTGTTCACTTGAAATAAATTCGAATAATTTTTCTTTATAGATCACAAAATAAGTATCAAGAAAATTTAGGTTAAAATGATTGAACTAAAAAGCAAACTTTAATTTATGAGTCTGGATCAATGCAGAACTCAGAAATCATCAGGAACACTCATCACTGTGGTGTAATAAAGAGTATTATTCATTCCAAGAATGAAACAAAACAATTCACTGGCTGATATATGGAGATGTAACTTATACAAAGTACTTTTATGAAAAAGCAAATATATAGTTTAAAAAGTAATTGACAAAGAAATCACACCTACAAGGTGAAATTGCCTAATGAGTAAGTAGTCACCCCTTATATTAAATAACAATATAGGAAAATATAAGTAGGAAGAAGCCATTGCTATAACTTATGAATATTTGCTTCATGTAGGACTCCCCTCCTGCATTTTCTCACTAAGACCATCCAAACAAATGTGCTGTATTCTACAGGTGAAAATCATGTATCCAAGGAAACATGCATTGTTCAACACCAACCAAGATTAAATGTAATTGGTTGTTTTCTCCTGAGAGATAATTTTAGTGGGGTCCTCAAAACTCAGACTGAGATAAGAGGGCCTCTCTGGTCGGCCATGGAGAAAGGTAAAACCCTATGAATAATGTTTGTGTTTGCCTAAAAGAGAGAGACAGAGAGGGAGAGAGAGACAGACAGAGAGACAGACAGAGAGACAGAGACAGAGAGACAGAGAGGTGAAATGACTCAGGCAGATGGAGAAAAACCAATCTTGGTTTGTTAAAGAGAAAATGGAATCAAATAGTTTTTCATAACAACTCCCTTTGGATAACCTGATAACATACCCGGCCAGAATAATTCATGTTTACCCAGAAGGAAAATTTGGGAAGTCTAAACTATGGTTGTCAAGAACATATTGTTTCTGCTTCAGTCTAGTTTCAAACTAGAAAATTTGCAGCAAATACCTCCAGGAATGCCTCTCATGCTGAGTTACTGCTGTCTTATCTGTCTGTCATTTTGAAGTCAAAGACAACTCGTCAGCAAGTGACATTTTCCAACTCAGCTTACATTCTCTTTATATCCTTTTTATCAGGAGAGAAGATTGCATTTTTCCAATTGTAAAATAACAAATGCAGAACATAATGCACACACACACACACACACACACACACAATTGCACACATATATACACTTCAACAACCAGAACTATATTTTACAAAATGTAATTGGGTAATCAAAATAATTTATAAATTTATTTAAAATGTGATTTTTTTTCTTTTTCTACTATGGGTATTTGAAATAAAAGCATGTGGCACTGTTTTCTGAAAACATGAAAGATCTAGGAGTGATTCTTTGCTGAAAAAGAACTTACACAGAAATATTTACATCCATCTCACGTTTAAAACATAGGATATAAAGCTTTGTTTATTTACTCAAAACATAGGATATAAAGCTTTGTTTATTTACTCAATCTTAGCATGCCTCCTACTAAAATGGGAAGATTTCAATTCAGAACAAAGAACTTACAGAATCTTGTTTTCATGTTATCTGAACACAATATTGCTAGGCTGAGATTTTTGGTATGTATTGTCTTTAGTGTTACCCAATTCATGAATTTTGGAAGGCAGTCTCCTGTTATATCTGACATTTCTTCTGTTCCCTCTTTCTCTTCTTAGTGTTCCTATGTCATATGTGGCACATCTTTTATAATTGTCTCACAGTTCTTGGCTATTCTATTTTATTCTTTTCAATCCTTTGCCTTTACTTTAGAATGTTTTATTGACTTAGCTTCCGACTTCTCAATTCTTTCCTTGGTGAGATCTCGTCTATTATGTAATCCACCAAGTCATTCTGTTCTAGATAACTTTTTTCCCTACAAGTCTGACATCGGTCTCGCATTACACATTTTTTTTTCTTCAATGGCTCTCTACATACTGATCATTCAGTAAATGCTTGATTGGATATTTGCAAAATCTCTTCCACATTTGAATTGGGTTTGTTTCCTGACTGTTAGTGGTTTGTTGATAGTAAGGGTCTCCTGTGGTTTGAGCTGGTCTAAAGATAACCATGAATTCCTAATTCTTCAGCATCCAGCTTCTAAGTGTAGGGATTACAGCACAAATTCAACTTGAATTTGGTTTTGACACATCTTTTGGTTCATCAGATTGCCATTTTTCTTTTACAACTTATCTTATAATTATTCATCATAGGATAAGATGTTTCCAGTGGAAAAAAATCATAGCTAAATAGGAAATAGGGTGATGTAACTATGTTTATAGGGCTAGGGAGAAGGTGTTTTTTAATGTGGATGTGGTATCTGTGCCAAAGGCTAAAGTTTCTATAGTTGTGTTTGCTTTTCTCTAGAGACCCTTTTGCAGCTAGGCCCTTAGATGTAATTCTTTCATTCAGAATCCTGTTATAGTATAGAAGTAGTTAAAATTTTTGGCACATAAAGTACTGCATTATCTTATAATTAAGGTTTAGTTATTCCATGAGAGTGTGTATCTGGAATGCGGTTTTCTTTCTCTTTTTTTAACATTTTAAGATATTTATTTGTATAAACTTTAAAAAATTAAGATCAAGTTCTATTGTACTCATGTAACAAAATCTTATGAAAAACTAACCATGCAAAGTCAATCAATACCTCAGCTTTTATATATATATATATATATATATATATATATATGTATGTATACATATATTACATCATGTACCCCATCAAACTCACTTATCAGTCCTCTCAGATTCATACTCACACTTATGATCTCCCTATTTACAAAAAATGCCCATTCATGCTTCTCATTTACTTACTTAAGCATAATTAAACTCCCTGTAACCAGACCCTTAAAGAAAAACAAGTCTTCCTTCACTCACACCCCTGCCAGAGGCCATCAATGCAGAAGTGAGGCACTGTGTCATTTAGCTGTGTTCTATCCTTGAGCTCTTGTATGCAATGACATCTCTTTCTTTGCATGCTTTTATAAAGTCCACTAATGAGTGAGTACATCCCCTGCTTCTCTTCCTGTGTTTGTGATATCTCGCTCAAGAGGATTTCTCCATATCCATCCATTTGCTTGCAAATTTTAGGATATCATTTTTTTCTGACTGCTGAGTAAAATTCCATTGTGTAGATGTACCAGTTTGTTAATCCATTCTTCAGTTGAGAGGTATCTAGGTTGTTTCTAGGTTCTTGTTATTACGAATAACGCTGCTATGAACATAGTTGAGCTAATGCTTTTGGGGTGCAAATGTGCATCTTTAGGATATATGCCCAATAGGGCTATTGCTGGGTCCTTGGGAGATGGATTCCCAGTTTTCTGAAAAACCGCCATACTGCATTCCAGAGAGGCTGAACAAGCTTACACTCCCACCAACAATGGAGGAGTGTTCCCCTTGCTCTGCATCCTCTCCAGCATAGGCTGTGAACTGTGTTTTTGATCTTAGCCATTCTGACAGGTGTAAGGTGGCATCTTAAAGTTGTTTCGATTTGCATTTTTCTGAGGGCTAAAGATGTTGAGCACTTTTTCATGTGCCTTTCAGCCACTTTTAATTCTTCTGTTGAGAGAATTCCCTTTTTAGTTCTGAATCTCATTTTTTAATTGGGATATAAAGGATTTGGTGCTAGGTTCTTGAGTTCTCTATATATTTTTGAGATCAGTCCTCTGTCCCTTGTATGGTTGGTAAAAATCTTTTCCCATTTTGTAAGTTGTTGTTTTGTCTTATTGACTGTGTCTTTGGCCTTACAAAGCTTCTCAGTTTCAGGAGGTCCCGCTTATTGTTTGTTGTTCTTAGTGTCTGTGCCACTGGTGTTATATTTAGGAAGTGGTGACCAGTACCAATGCATTGGAGGGTATTTACCACTTTCTTTTCTATCAAGTTCAGTGTAGCTAGGTTTATGTTGAGGTCTTTGATCCACTTGGATTTGTTTTGTGCAAGCTGATAGGTTTGGATCTATTTTCATTTTTCTACACACTGCTATCCAGTTATGCCAACACCATTTGTTGAAGATAATCTCTTTTTTTTTTCATTGAATATATTTGGCCTCTTTGTCAAAGATCAAGTGTTCAAAGGTGTGTGTGTTAATGTTGGAGTCTTCAATTCGACTCCATTGATCCACAAGTCTGTTTTTATGCCAGTACCAAGCTGTTTTTATTACTGTGGTTTTATAGTATAATTTGAAGTCATGGATGGTGATGCTTCCTGAGGTTCTTTTTTTGAGCTAAATTGTTTTGACAATATTGACTTTCCTGTTATTTCAAATAAAATTGAGTATTGTTCTTTCAAGGTCCATAAAAAATTCTGTTGGGATTTTGATGGGAATTGTATTTAATCTGTAGATTGCTTTTGTTAAGATTGCCATTTTCACTTTGGTGATTCTACCTATCCACAAACATGGTAGATCTTTCCATTTTCTTAAATCTTCTTCAATTTCTTTCTCCAGAGATTTAAAATTTTTGTCAAACATATCTGATACTTCTTTGGTTATAGTTATGCCAATGTATTTAATGCTATTTGCAGCTATTATAAAAGGTTATGCTTTTCTTATTTCTTTCTCAGTCCTTTTATCTTTAGTGTATAGAAGGGCTACTGATTTCTTTGAGTTAATCTTGTATCCTGCTCCATTGCTGAAGGTGTTTATCAGCTGTAGAAGTTCCCTGGTAGAATTTTGTGGATCACTTATGTATACAATCATATCATCTGCAAATAGAGATGGTTTCACTTCCTCTTTCCCAGTTTGTATCCCCTTAATCTCATCTAGTTCTCTTATTGCTTTAGCTAAAACTTTAAGAACTACATTGAATAATAAGGGGAGAGGGGACAGCCTTGTCTAGTTCCTGATTTTTGTGGGATTGCTTTTTCTTTCTCTCCATTTACTTTGATTTTGACCGCCGGCTTTTTATAAATTGCCTTTATTATATTTAGGTATTTTTCCCTGTATTCCTAATTT
Organism: Sigmodon hispidus; assembly: GCA_004025045.1. Lineage (NCBI taxonomy): Eukaryota > Metazoa > Chordata > Mammalia > Rodentia > Cricetidae > Sigmodon > Sigmodon hispidus. The sequence goes on along the minus strand of PVIH01003235.1, from coordinate 62,056 downwards.
CTCCAGGGCTTTTATAAAGGTGTGTTGGATTTTGTCAAAGGCTTTTTCAGCATCTAAGGAAATGATCATGTGGGGTTTTTTTTTCCTTCAATTTGTTTATATGATGGATGACATTTACTGTTTTTCATATGTTAAACCATCCCTGCATTTCTGGGATGAAGCCTACTTGATCATGGTGAATGATTTTCTTTTTTTTTTTATGTTTTTGGATTCAGTTTGCCAGAATTTTTTTTTTTTTGAGAATTTTTGCATCAATGCTCATGAGGGAAATTGGTCTATAATTCTCTTTGTTTGTTGCGTCTGTGAGTGGGTTGTGCATCAGGGTAATTGTGGCCTCATAAAAAGAGTTTGGCAATATTCCTTCAGTTTCTACTGTATGGAACAATTTGAGGAGTACTTGTATTGACTCTTGTTTGAATGCCTGGTAGAACTCTGCTCTGAAACCATCTGGGCCTGGTCTTGTTTTATTTGGGAGACTTTTAATGGCAGCTTTAATTTTCTTTGGTGTTATAGGACTGTTTAGGTCTTTAATCTGATTTTGATTTAATTGTGGTAAACAGTACTTGTCCAGAAAGCTGTTGATTTTTTCTAGGTTTTCCATTATGGTGGAGTATAGATTTTCAAAGTATGATCTGATAAGTCTCTGGATTTCCTGGGGGGTCTGTTGTTATGTCCCTGTTTTCATTTCTGATTATAAACGTTTCTCAATGTCCCCACCACCACCACCACAAGGGTGACAGGCTATCCTGAGCTGGAGTTGGGTATTTCCCCTCCCCTATGTTGTAACAGAAGAGGTTATTGGACATTTCCATTTTCCTATGTAGAATCTAAAGTAAAGCTGACTTCGGTTGGGAAAGTCCTTTCTTCTAGATGGTTAGGCTATGGTAAAACCCCACATGCTGGTTAGGCTGTGGAAAAATAAATGTTCCTAGCTCAGCCCTTTAAGGAGATCAGAGACTCTGGTAGCAGCTTTTTGTTCTTTCACCTTGACAATTGCACAAAGGGTTTTTTTTTTTTTTTTTTCTCTACTCTTCAGATAGAGAACCTGGTGTGTTTTCTGGAACAAAGGCCCAGGAAAATTAGGGGGCTCTGCAAAGTACAATTCATAAGAGTCAGTCTCCAGCTCACACTTAGATTTCAGTGACTAGTCAATACCCATGTGACATTCTTACAAGTGTCTGGGCTCCATCAGACATTCTACTTGCAGTGAGCTGTGACTGTGCATCACCTCCACTTTAGTTTTATGTGTCCTATTTTTCTATGACCTCCATTCTCTGGTGGACCTAAAGCATATTTCCTAAGCTATTCCCCTGTGTGTTTAGACATTTTCAAAGTGATTTTGTTCAGTGTTTTTTTTTTTCCTGAAGAAAAAGTGTGGGTGTAAAAGTGTTCACTTCACCAATATTGTTAGATTTTTACATCTCTATTACTTAAAAGGAATTTGACAAATGCTCATTTCATAGAGTAGATCATTGAATGAGAGAAATTGCAACTTTGAGGGATTCATCTTAAATGGTGTCCACATGCTTTGATAGTAAAACTATTTTTACTTAATGGAATTTAAATGTAAGTTTAGTTTACTTAATTGCTACTTCTAGTGTCTACTCAAAGGACATTGGGAGGACATCTGCTTTTCTCTCATTTGAATCTGGATCTGCTGTGGGGGAGACATCATTCTACACTGGAATATATTGGTGGGCTAAACAGTGAAAGACTTCTGATCTCAGTGAATATATTCTATTTTGATGTAATAAATAGCAGAAAATGGTCATAATAAAAATGTAAGTTCTGCAAAATGATAAAAAGTAAATGAAGGCATGGAGAGTATCATATCTGAGAAGGACACAGGGGAGGCAAGGGTTATCATTTTAGGCTTGACATTTAGGTTAGACCACACTGAAGAGTCAATGTTTGAGCAGAGGAAGAGGTGTCTGCTGTGAACATATCTAACCAGAGGACCGACAGGCAGATGAGCAGGGAATGCAAAGAAAAAGTATAGACACAAGAGCTCAGAGAGAAGGCAATGAGATAGAGTGAGGCAGTTTAGCAGATGAGATCAAAGTAGTACCAAGGAGCAGGTAAGGACTTAGATTTAGTTGACACTGTGGTTCTATGAACAAAGGGTAGATATAAGTTATTTAGCACCCAAGAGGAATATCTTTGCTCTTTTGAGATCTGGTGTTATGAAGACTCAATAGAAAGGCTTGCAACAAACCAGTCAAGAAATAATGTGGCACAGACAAGAATTTTCTTGATCGTGGTGGGAGTCTTCAGATAGTAGAAAAAGGGGAAATTTGAAAGTGTCTCTGGGATTGGTAGAATGAAGACAGATAAAGAAAATGGAGAAGACATCGAATAAGGCTCACTTTGTGGGGAAGGGCAGACTTTATTTTAAAAATGCTAATTTTGAGATACCTGCTGTGTGTGCATAGTGGTCTTAAATAGATATATGAAATTGAGGGGTATTATTTACCTAGAACTGTAGCAAATAGATGCTATTTAAAGACACAAACATGTAATGTGAACATTATAGATAGAAAATCGTAGGTGAAGGGGTAGATAGAGAATGACAGCCATGGTACTTTAAAAGGCATTTGTATGTGAGCAGTGGGTGGTGTGGAAAGAAAATATACAAGAAAAAATGAGAAGAATTATAAAAAGAGAAAAATAGAGCAAAGTGGAAGGAATCAACCCTGCTTTGTCAAATGCTATCGGTGGATTATGTAAATTTATATAGAAGAACATCACTTTAGAAGAGTTAGAAATTGAAGGACCAACTCATGGCAATGTTTTATTTTACTCACAGGTTAGCACATCTCACAACTCTCATTAGAGAAACTATGTTTTGCAGTAGTTAGAGACTAACACAGAGACAAGTAACTGGCCAAAGTGTAAATAACAAGTGACTGTGAACTTTTCAGCCCTAAAAGGGGACATCCATATCACATCTTTTCCTCTAAAAGCTCAGGGATCATTGCTGAAAAGGATGCAGACTACTGTAAGACCCAGAGGCAGTGGATGGTTACAGGGAAACAGTGCTTTCAAAACACAGTTGGGCAACTCTCTTATGAATACATAGCAGTTTTGACAGCATGTATATGGGCTGTGCAAACTCAAGCCATCCCAAATTATAACACAGAGATAGAAGATGAGCGTGCAGTCTTATTCCTGGCTGAGAAGCTATTGGTAATTGATAGCTTCTGGGAAAGGGAGATTCGGTTTTTGTAAAGAGTTGTGGCTTCTCGTAGCTCTAATAAACTCTACTGGATGGCCACACATCCACGTATTTATAGGCAGCAGTAATTTGATTTAATAGATTTTAAAAGAAATATATGAGGACATAAAATTGGGTGGGTATGAAATAGGGGATGTATATAGAATAAATGGGGATGGGGCTGAACATGATCAAAATATGATATGTCAAAATCTTGAATTACTAAAAAACTTTAAAAAGTAAATAGAAATACTAAACATAGATCAGTAATTGGGCACAGAAAATTTGAATACAGGGCTTAGGCAGTTTGGTCTGAGATTTCTTCAGAGGCCATGGCAATCTCCAAAAGTAAGAAAGGTATTCTTTACTCACTGCACCCGCTATGAGTAACCTGAATTTCTGGTGGGATAATTTATAGATCCTTCAGAATCCCAAATGACAGCTAGTCTACAAGTCTCTAGTTGTTTCTGTATTAAAATAAAAATATGAAACTAGGGTGAGTGTCTATCATTGTTCTAAAATTCTGAAAACTGGCCATTTTTGTTCAATTAACAAAATTTTAGTTTCTAAATTTGTCTGAATTTAAGAAATACCATGACACGTATTCTTAAGTTGGGGAATAAGCTTTATAAAATGAACTGAGAAATAAAAGAATTGGGGTATATTTTTTTCCTTAGAGCTCTTTTTGTTATTTCTTATTTTAAATGAGCCTATAAATTGTACAGGACTTCACTGCAGAGGTCACCATTGATTTGACTTTAATTTTCTTCTAAATAAAACAGTATTTTTTCATGGTATGTCATAAACTTTATTATAAAAATATATGTATTATGGCACACATTATATAGGGGCTGTATTTTCAGATGCTGAATAAATGATTGATTATATTTAAAAATAGTATGTAATGTTGTATAAGAAAAGTATTTTCTAAGCTTTCATAGTTTTAATTTTCAAGAACATGGGTAAAGTGTCTGATTGGTGTCACAGGCCTATAATCTCAGCACCTGGCTGGAAGAGGGAAGAGAGTTAGTCCATGGTGAGGCCTGTCTGTTTCCACAGTGAGCTCCAGGTCATCAGCCTTGGCTACAGAGTTAGGCCCTGTCTTAAACAATAAACAAACACAGTAAAAAATCCCACAACACACAACTCTATCCAATTCCACTTAGCATGACCCTCCAAACAGCAATCAACCAGCCAAACAAACAAACAAGAACACTGTCTTACAGTAACTCGAGATTGGGGAAACAGTATGAAATTAAGAAAATGTTTATAAAACTTGTGTTAAAAGGAGGTTAAAATACATGCTGTTACAAAATCATTTTTAATTCAATAATATTTGTAATAATATTTTGAGATTAGTACCTGGAGAACAATTAAATACTATGAACAAAATGTTTTAAGTAACTCCTAAGTCTCAGAGTTCTTAGAATACCGACTTATATGTTCTCAGTGACATAGTTACGTTTACCCACCATTATATCATATGTATTCTTGAATGTGACCCACCCAATAACAACATTTTTATTTAGGTAAAATATAGCACTGGTGGAAAAATGTTAACCTTGGTATTTTAAAAAGGTCTGTCTTTTATGCCATGCTTAAAGTATAATCCTTTTTGTGTGTTTTTTGTTTTGCTCTGTCATGTTGTTTTACCCTATAGGATAAATTTTGTATAATGATTATGTTTGGGGCCTAAAAAATGGAGCTTCACCTTAATTACCAAATTTCTATAATAATTTTAGAAATAATTCCTGTATCTCAAAATCATGATCTAAAATATAATTTTATCATATAAAAATCAAATACTTATCAAGTAATGATATGTCTCACACATATCTATTTACATTCATTTTCATATGTATGTATGACACATGTCATAAAATATATGAGTACTTTCAAGAATGAATAACATTTAAGTCAGGAGAGTGATTATCATTTGTAGTAGTAAGGAGGAAGTGATTTTTGTTATAAGGTTATAAAGAGATTGGATGACATGTATTTCTTAAGCTAAATACATTGGCTTATGTTTCATTTTTTATCATAAAATTTCAAAACTAAAAAGTCTCACATAAGGAAAATTATATTGTAATTATTTGAGTTCTTTTTTCCCTATTAAATGAAATCTATCTGTGGTACCAGGTGACCATCTCACAGAAAGCATTTTGAACAAAAATGTCAGTTGTCTCTTTCTTTTTCATTTTCAGTTCAAAAGGACATAGTCCGGATTCTCCCCAATTTAGACGTTGAAGTCAAAGATATTACTGACTCTTCTGATGCTAACTGGTTTCTTCAGTTGCTGTCTACAGAAGATCTTTTTGAAATGAGCAGCAAAGAGTTTCCTATGGTAGCTGAAGTCATCGAAGTATCTCAAGGGAACCAACTGCCCCGAAGTATTTTACAGCCTGGGAAAACCATTGTGATCCACAAAAAGTACCAGGCGTCAAGGATCCTAGCTTCAGAAATTCGCAGCAATTTCCCGAAAAGACATTTCTTGATCCCTAGTAGCTACAAAGGCAAGTTCAAAAGGAGACCCCGAGAGTTCCCAACGGCCTATGACTTGCAGATATCTAAGACTGAGAAGGAAACTCTCCACGTGGTGGCCACCAAAGCCTTCCATACACTTCACAAGGAGCTGTCCTCTGTGTCTGTTGGGGACCAGTTTCTAGTGCATCATTCAGAGACCACAGAAGTCGTCTTTGAGGGAAGAAGAACAGTGAATGTTCTGGCCTGTGAAAAAATCCTCAATAAGTCCTGTGAGGCAGTGCGGCTTCCTCTGTACATGGAAGGAGGTTTTGTAGAGGTGATTCATGATAAGAAACAGTACCAGATTTCAGAGCTCTGTACACAGTTCCGCTGGCCCTTCAATGTGAAGGTGTCTGTGAGAGATCTCTTCATTAAAGATGACATTTTGGCAGCTACCCCAGGACTGCAGTTGGAGGAAGATATCACAGACTCCTATCTACTTATTAGTGACTTTGCCAATCCCGAGGAATGTTGGGAAATTCCTATGAGCCGACTGAATATGACTGTTCAGGTAGTTAGTAGTAGTAATTTGTCTATGGATACAGGGACAATTCAAATTAAGACTCTGGTTGAAGAGATTACAGAGGAACAATATTACATGATGAGGAGGTATGAAAGTTCTCTCTCACATCCCCCACCTCGCCCTCCCAAACATCCCTCAGCAGAGGAAATGAAGTTAACTTTGCTCAGCTTAGCAGAAGAAAGAACAATAGATCTGCCCAAGTCACCCAAGGTAAGACTAACATTTCACAGATTTTCTTCTTCTTGAGATAGTAAGTTTCCAGTTGCTTCTGATTCTTGCTTTTCTTCTTTTGTACCAGTTTGAAGCAAGCCTGTCTAATGCATGCTAGATAAATGAACATTAACAGATGAGGAGTCCCTTACAGGGCTTTGACTTTCATGCTCCACCCAGTAGACCTAGCAAAAAATCTGTATTGAGTTAGAAATAGAAGTGATGACATTTGGCTGTGAATATGCAAATTGCCATTCCAATAAGTTTTGACAATTAAACATGTTTAATCACGTACCTCAGAAGAAATTTCCTTTTATTTTGGAAACATGGTTCATTTTTTAAAAGTAGGATTACCTTAATACTTCACCCAGGAAATGAGTATACAATAAACTCCCATCTTCTGAGGTTAGGTAGGAGTTTACTGGTAATATGCATCTCTAACATGTGTCATTTTGTTTTATGTGCAGAAAGATGTAAAAATATCTTGGCAGAACTGTGTGTGAGAATGTGAGCATATGTCCACATAATGCCTCATTGAAATGTAATCTTTAGTTCTGGAGGGGGATGGGGAGTTGTGGAGAAGAGAGAATGACCTGATGTGTTGGGAGGGGGAAAGGACCTTGAATAAGGATATACAGGATAGAAAGTGTGACTTCTTAGTTCATAATAATAAAATAAATAAATAAATAATAAATAGAAAAATAAAATCAATAAACCTATAGGCATCATGGGATCTCCATGGAATCACCAAATTCACAACTGTTCAAGGTATTAGACAGTAGTTCAGCATCATTTCTGCTTGATGTTGTTGATTCTTAAACAGTGCCTGCTGGCTACCTGAAGTGAGCTTGCCCTCACCCAGGATATACATGGTATTTTTGTGTGTGGCTGAGGTTCTATGTGCATGGAAGGAGTGTATTCTGTCTCAGCAGATATTGGACTAGAATCACAAGGAAAATAAGGCAATTAGTAAAAAAGATACTTTCTGTTCACTCCTCATATATAGGAAGGAACAACTGTAGTGTTGGGCAGTAAGACTCATATATAACTGTAGATGTGCTTGCAGTTGTATATTTCAAAGATTGTATGTGAGACATGCCTGTGGTAATTAGGAACATAGTTTGTGTGGTTGTTCATTTTGATTGACAAACTTATATAGACTTTGCTTATTGTACATATCCTTTCCCAGCATGCATCTGATTTTAATTATATATAGGCATAAGAAGGTGAATAGAAAATTGCTAACAGATTACTAGGTATAGTGTTCATAGAAGTGTGCATGTGTGTGTATATGCATAATGTGTGTGTTAAAGATCTCAGGCTGCCAAGTGCCTGATATGTCTTCCAAGTAGAGTTCCCAGTGACTGAGCTACTCACTATTCTTGCCTGCTTTAAAGTGGGAAATGCATGTTTTCCTACTTTTTTTTTGGTGGGTAGAATATCACCCACCCAAAAATGTGTACATCTAATTTCCCAGAGCCTACTAAGATATAATATGGCATGGCAAAAGGTCTTTTCTTATACACTTAAAATACAGGACCTAGTAATGAGATTATTCTGAAGTATCCAGATAGGTCTAACTTAATCACTAAAGTCTTCGCAAGAAACTTTTCTGTGGAAGACAGCGACACATGAAGAATAATTAAAGAAGAATAGCCCAAAAAACATTGTTCCTATTACCAAAGAGAGGAAGGCAGTCGGGCACAAAGTGATGATACTTCTCCAAAGTTTGAAAACACAGACAGAGTCTTCATTAGATGGTCCAAAAAGGAACAGCTTGGCTGGCAATACATTTGTTTTATTTAACCAGATTGGAGTTGGACCACTGACTTGCTGATCTCTAAGATAATAAAATTGTGTTATTTAGAACAATAAATGTATAGTAATGTTTTATCAAGAATTAGAAAATAAAACATGATTCAGAATTGTTTAGGGATTAATAAAAGCCTTAAATATCTAAATCTATGTATATGAGCTAGGATGTATTTTGTTGGAAAGTGACTTGTTTATTTGTTTGTGACACTTATGCTGTATAAACCAGACTAGACTCAATCTCATGTCCTTCTTGCCTTAGCCTCTAGAACTGCCAAAATAACAGCTCTGTACCACTAATAACCCACTTTTCTTTCCCCCTCCCTTCCCCTTCCCTCCCTTTCTGCCTCTTCCCCAACTGCGTCCCTTCTTTCCTCCCTCCTCTCCCTTTTTTTTTCCCTCTCTCTTTCTCACCCTGTCATACTTAACTTTGGTTGTCTTGCTGGTATCCCTGGAAGGAATGACCCTCAGCTGATGGAATGCCTCTACCTAATTGGTTGATGGACATGTCTGAGGGGCATTTTCTTAAGTGTTTATCCATATGGGAGGATCCTGTCTACTGTGAACAGTGCCATTTTAAGGCAGGTGGTGTGATGCTGTGTAAGAAAGGTAGTTCAAGAGGTAAGGGGAGGTAAGGCTGTAAACAGGATTGTTCCACAGTCTCCTTTAGCTCCTACCTCTAGGTTCCTGCACTGAGCCCCTGTCTTGGTTTCTCTTGATGATGGACTATAACTTATAAGCCAAATCACAGTTCTTAGTTGCTTTTGATCATTGTTTATCCCACTAACAGAGAGGCAAACCAGAATTTCTCCTTTCTTTACTTTCCCTTCACTTGCTACCTTTTAAAGTGAGTTTTATCATCTCATGTGGCCGTGGAGAACTCAAGGGCACAGCTAAGCTTTAGAACCCGTGGGAATTGGGATCCTGGAAATAGCTAGAGTGATAATTGTTTTCTTTCTATATTGGTCTTACTATCTTCAGCTAGTTTTGGTTCAAACATTTCACAAAACTTCTAAGAGTTCCTGTATCCTATATTTTAGTTTCAATACTAGAAAAGAATGACTGTCTCATTATACAGAATGAATTTAAAAAGAGAAAATACTTAGATTAGGCTGAAAACTTTTATTCTGACTCAGCTAGTATACTGGTTGCCTCAACTATAGGCCAAGTTGATGAATGTTTTAGTCTTCAATCCATAGACTAGACATCTTACAAAGAAAAATATGTATTGTTCTTAGAATTCTGGAGGCTGGGAAGTGCAGCATCAAGTTGCTAGTGAGTTTGTTCTTCAGCTCCAAGATGGAATGTTGTTAATGCATCATTCAGAAAGGACAACACCATTGTCACATATACCAGAAATTCAGAAGAGGAAAAACTCATCCTTAAAGACTTTAAAAAGGAAAGTTATTAAGTAAGACTTTTGTATGGCAAGATCTTACGGCCTAAGCTCTTTATTCCATCCCATTTCCCACTACACTTGCATTACTGTGAAGTTTCTAACATGAGCTCTGGAAGAGAGGAAAAGCATCTAAACACACAAAAGCAGTGAAGCCTATCAGATCTTGATACCTCAAGAACTAGAGGTGAAAAGTTAAAGTGATATAAAATAACAAATGTTTACTACTTCCTCAAAATAAAAGATTTAAAAATCTCAAGCCAAGAAAAGATTCATAGATAAATGTAGAATAAAAATTTTTTAAATGCTTTCTAAAAGTAGAAAATGACTTCAGTGTTTTATTAGGAGAAAAGTAAATAATATTATATCTCATGTATTAAAATGGCCAAGTTAGTCTAAGCTGATGTCTAGATCTACATAGTAATTTGTTATTCTCTGTCCAGATCCCACATGAGTTTATAGTGCTAAGACCTGAGTCCTACTCTGAACAATGACAATGGAGTTGGTGAAGAGTTGTGAAGATGGTATGAAATTCTAGAGCTATTTTTATTTAAGGAACAAGAATCCAGTGACAGCTTAAAGTGAAAGATGACACTAGGTGATATCAGTTATGGGATACATTTATGAGCTATTCAAATCCTGGAGAGATGGTACACACTTGTCATCATAACACTTAGGAAGCAGAGACAGGAGGATTTCCCTAGGCTATCCTAGGCTACACAGGGAAACCGCTTCTCAAAATTGAAACAAACAAAATAAAGCAAAATAAAGCAAAAAGTGGATAATCCTTCTTGGAGAAAAGTACAGATTCAGCTCTTCTAATATCTCCAAATTTGGTTGAGTTGAACAATGGGGATATCTAGTGCAATAGTGCTGTGTCAGACTACGTATAACAAAGGTTAGAGCAGAAAACAGGGATGGAGTGTCAAGGGTGGTGTTAATGGACTTCTCAGACCACTGAGAAGAATTCACAATTTCTTTTTTTCAGTTAGTTCCATCAGTTCTCATCCGACTAAAAACAAAGTACTCTTATTTTCTCTGAAATCACTTAAAACCATCACTGATGTTACTAAATACCTGTGGTCAAAACTACTGGCCTCTTTGTTTTTAATAATTTTTACCCACCATAAAGATTGGGATTTGCTTGGTGGATCATTGATGGAACACAACATATCTGTCAGTTTCTGTATAATGTACCCAGAAAGTTTTAAAACCAGTGGTTTCTTATTAGCCCAGTATCATTCTTCCATGTTTTTAAATATTCTCTAGGATAACTGTATTAATGCTTTTCTCTCATGTATGCTTTTAAAATAATTGGTTTTAAGATTATTTTAAATGTTTAACATCAGGAAACAGCTATTTAAAACAATCTGTAAGTCTGAAGGTTTTACATGGGATATTGCTTTAAATTTGGAAAAAAATTGTGAGGGCTATTCAGAGTTTAAATATTCAGTCTCATTTAACTCATTTAACTCATAAAAATGACTTTTATGTGCACAGAAAAGAGGAACTAGATGCTTCATTGTATGGGTTTACTTTTGATTTTCTAGGGGGTCATTAACTTCAATAGATCATTTTCTTGCTTTGCTAAATAACAGGACAGATATATAGGTAAGCTAAAATTAAATGTATTAAGAATTAGTCAAATCCATCTGCTAAATGTATTAAGCACCTAAAATGTATTAAGAATTAGTCAAATCCATCTGCTGCTAGTATCTGTGTTCAGTTAGGAACACTATTATTGGTTCATTTAAAATGTTTGCAAATTAAGAATTTATAAAGACATTTTACAAAAACTAGGTGCAAAGAATTCTTTTTTCATGGGTATATTACCAACTGTTCTCTTGTTTTTGCAATACTTCAGCAAGGACAAAAGAAATGTCAGTAGAAACTAGAAGACAATGACTTAGGTACAGGCAGAAGAACGTGAGGGACACTTGATATCAAGAAAGAACAGTTACATTGCTGTGTGATTATGTTCTAGTACATTGTAAATATTGGTCCCTCCTACTAGCTTAATAAAAAGCTGATTGGCCAGAAGGCAGACAGGAAGTGTGGGTGGGGCTACCAGACTAAAAAACTCTGAGAAGAGGAAGAGTCAGGGAGAGATGCCCAACAGATACAGAAGAAAGAAGTCGAAATGTTGCTCAGAGAAAAGGTACTAAGCCAGTTGGTTAATCATGCGTTAATTTAAGAGTTAAGAGTTAGCAAGTTATATGCCTGAGCCACAGGCCAATCAGCATGAAATTAATATAAGTCTTCATGTGATTAATTGGGGCTAAGCAGCAGTGGGGCTGTAAGCAGGTCTGAACCTCAGAGCTAGGCTGGAAAGGCAAGACCAGAAAATTCAGGTTACACTACATCAAGGCCAAAATAGTTTTACATGGATTTTTATCACTTGCTAGAAACAATATTAATATATTAATATGTGGGTGATAATGTAAAAAAAATCTCAACATAAATGAGGCATTCTAGGGAATCTGAACAGTTCATTTATGCTGATGGCATAATGTGAAAAAACCCTTTAAATCCTATGTATTTGATGTTTTAATTAGACAGATACATGTTATAAAGTGCCTGAATAAATGAAACTGCATCTCCACTATTGTCCTGAAAAGGAATGATATAGGGTAGACTCCTGCTCACAGGTAAGATTTCTGTATCAGAATTAGTTTCGGACAGCTTGGAAGAACATTGACTCCATATGGTTTTGCCTGTCATGGATATAAATGGCTATAGCTTTTGAGTACCACAGAGGAGAAATGTAACTTCTGTATTCTGATGAAAGGGCCCATAACCAGAGAGAAAAACAAACCTTTGTTTGAAAGATGAGATATTTCACATCTTCAGAGACTGTAGCTGGCCCAGAAATCTTACATTTCATGAACTCTGTTTGGCCATTGAATGCCCCTGTGTCCACTTATTCCTGAAATTTCTAGACTTCTGTGGACAAGAACAGCCACAGGAGACATTAAGGCAAAGAGCAGGAAAGGCAGTGATGGCAGAGTTCTGTGTAACAAGAAAGTAGGAATGGTGCACTGGAGAGAGAGAGCTGGAACTGCAAAAGGCAGAGCAGAGCCAGGGTTCTGTGCAATGCAGAAAGAACTTGAGCAGCTGCTGCTACTGACCTGTCACTTCTGATCTTGGCTGAGACAGTGGAATCTTATTAAAGATATCCAGGCTCCTGGGCTCCACGGAGATGAGTGTGGCAGACAGATGTAATTGACAAGATTCCATCCCAAACACTGTGATTTCTGTTTCCTTTTCATTTGCTGGATGCACTGTAAGTATTAGGAGTGTTGAAAGAGACGTCTATCATGGAAGCTGTGAATTCACTTTTGCTCTAAATGGAGAAGATTTTCATTATAGCAGCTTTAAAAGACCACAGGCATTGAAGATGGAAAACAGACGTCCTCAAAACTTCACATTTGAATCTGGATCTATATTCAATCTGATCCACCTTGGGACTTCTTGCCATTTTCGGGGAGGGGATGGGGAGATGGGGAGGAGGGAGGCTGAAGGCTGACTGGGAGGGGTGGGGAGGGGGAAGGGAGGGAGAGAAGGGCTATATATTTAAAAAGGGGAATATATATATATATATATATATATATATATATATATATATATATATATAACAAATGGGGGGGGCATTGTAGGACCTGCTCAGAAAATTTGGCAATTTTTAGTTAGAAGATAGAAGTTTTACACTTAAAAAAAAATCAGATATTTACTTGTTGTTCTTATAGCAGGACACAGATTAATAAGTCATCATTTTCAAGTTGCCAGAGTTTGGAGTGCAACCTGAGAATGTAAATTGCCAAATGTAGAAGAAACCAGTGAAGGTGAAGGAAGAGGTGGCTGAGCATGAAGAAGGGAAGTGTTAGGGAAAAACTGGCCAAACTTGAGTCACGACTAGAAGCCAGCAGGGGAGATCTGTGGTCTCCAAAGTGTGCACAGCACATGCGACTTGTTCTTCAATGTCTCCAAGTGGAAGAGACACACAAATTTTGAAAGTTCTGCTCTGGTCATAGCAGATTTCCTATGAGGCCTTAAATACCCTTCTCACCATCTGTATCCCATCCAGGTTAGGATTAAAGGCAGGGACTATTCTTTTTGGTAGTCAGACTTGAACTCACAGAAACACAGCAAGTTCTGTCTCTGGAGTTAAGAGATTAAGGATGGGGTCACCACTCCCAGGCTATCCTTGTGCTGGGATTAAAGGTGTGTGCCATTGAATCCCAGCTGTTTGTCCTTGTACTCAAGGAACAAGAAATTCCTGTACTGTCTGCCTAGGTTTTTGATTGTGTGTTAATCTCTAGATATTTCAGGTTTTATTACATTGTAACATATCAACATACTACCTGATGTGCAATGAGTTTGCAACTCCACCTGTAGGATATTTAAAGGTCAAGGAAGTCATCAGGATGAGGAGATACTTGTGCTGCCATGGAACACATAAGTATGGGCTTGCCATGCTCAGGACTTTCATTTTATGAGCCAATGCTGAGAAGAGTGCTCAGGATACTCTGCCCCCAGAGACAGGAACTGGGTACTAGTGCACAGTATAGCAGTTACTGTGCTTTCTAAAACAAAGAAAGCAAACAATAACAAAAAGCAAGCAAACAAAAACACTTCCTTAACATTAAATCTGCATTATGTTGCCCGTTTCTCATCTTTGGAAATACCAGTATAATCTATTGATTTGTCTAAAGCAGGCATCTGAAATAGTCCTGTTTTTTTTTTTTTTTCTTTACTTTTAGCAACTATTACATCCTGTTGATCCCACTCTATTTGTGCCTGTTGAACACTGCTGAGATCTCACACTTCCTCAGCACAGGACTCCATGATTTCTGGTTTGCATTTTTGAGTTCAACCTATAACTATTCTTTTTGTTTCTTTTCATGTAATACTCAAATTAATTATTCTTCTTACTGACTTCTTTATCATAGTAAGAGTGTGACTTTTTCTTCCTGTGTGACTTTCACCTTAAGTCTTTCTGTTGTGTTCATGATTTCCTGTTAACTATTTGTTGTAACTATATTAAATTTTCAATACATATTAAAGCTTTTTAGTGTTGATCTTTATATTATTAGTATCCACAGCTGATAGACAAGATAACTGGGGCTTATAGACTAATACATATTTATATGCAAATCAATGTAGATATTGGTATAGTATAATATGTAAAAAGGAGGACAAATAAGGAAATAAGGGTACATATTAAAACTTAATACAGGAAATGGATGTGAGTCATGAAAGAGGACATAGTGTTATCTGTTTTACTTTTAACTGACACAGATATTTTTGGTTTGGCAAGGAGAGGGTAGATAAGTTCATAAAAATATATCTCATACTGAAAGTGTACATTTCAACATGAGACAGCATAAGTATGGCTGTTCTGTATGGAAGTCCATTGAGGTGGATAGAATTGAGGTCTGGTTAAATTTTTGTTTGTTTGGTTGTTGTTGTTTTTTGAGACAGAGTCTCTCTATGTAGCTTTGGAACCTGTTTTAGAACTTGCTTTGCAGACCAGACTGGGGTTTTGTAAATTTTCTTGTACGATATTTTAATTTGGAATTTCTTTTAAATAAAGTTTTGACAAATGAATTGGTTTTTGCTCAAAGAAAGCTATCATTAAGTATGAAAGCTAGAATTATTTGTTTTATTTTATGACATGAGTATCTTGCTCTGTAGCCTAGGGTGGCCTTGAACTCTCCATCCCCCTGTCATTCTCCTGAGAACTGGGATTAGAAGCATGTCTGGGCCTGTCTGGCTTAGAATTAGACTTCTAATTTTACCTCCCCACATGGTTCCTCCCACAGACCACAGGAGTTCCTACCACAGCTTAAAGTTTTACTATAGACTGCTAAAATACGCTTTTACTTTTCAGTCTCCTCAACTAGATTCTGTACTTTAGAAGCTTGGAAATAATTAAAAAATTACCACCTGACAATTATCAATATATTTTATTGATTCTTTTTAATAATACTACTTTTCAAAGGAGTTTTGTTTTATAAACTACCACAGGTATGGACTCATGCACATGTATGTAAACTTTTTTCAGATCATATTAAGTTTATACATGCAAGCATCTATGTGGGTATATATGCAATATATACATAGAATGTATATGTGTATACTTGTACATCTGTTTTATGCATTGACATCACTTGTTTACTGTTGAATTATTTAAAATATATCAATACTATTATTAACTAATATTTTGAATTTTTTATGCTTTACTTCATTGTATTTATGTGAAAATCAATTTACTTCTTTTACAGGGGGTCACTGATTTATTTATTTTTGATCAGGTTCGAATTTAATCTCAGTACCTTATACATGCTAGGCAAGCAGGCTAAAACCAAGCTACATCCTTAGACTGACCTTCCCTCATGACTCATGTATGTTATATATCATTTTCTTCTACTCTAATCTACATCTCTCTCTCTCTCCTCACCCACCTTCCCCTTTTTATCACTCTCTTTTGTGCTGGGATTCAAACTCAAGGACTCATATATACTTAAATTTATTAAGCACTCTACCTAACTCAATCACACCCCAGTGTCCCATTTTAAACTAAGACCATAGGTTCAATAAGTATTATTATTATTTGTTCATATGTTGATATACACATGCATGACTTTTATATGAAGGCATGTCTTATTCATTAGACAATAAGTAAAAACAAGTTAAAATTAGCAGCAGCTTTATAAACTTAATATTTTCTTCTATCAATTTTATATATATATTTATGTATATATGGACTCAGGTACAAATACATATATAATTCCATATTAGCTGTGTGTGTGTGTGTATTCTTCTTTTTACCTAAACTCTGTGCTGAAAGTCAAAGAGAAAATTTAATGAATAAAGGAATACTACTGAGAAACTAAGCAGTCTTACATTTTTGCTCTAGACTAGAAGGTGTAAGGCAGGAGTCTGAGCTTTATTGTTGTACTAAAGTGAGGCCATGTTTTGCATCAGTTGCATGGTAAATGTTGACAGGTGTAGTACATGTATGTGGTACATGCTAGTGTGGGTACACACATCTATGTGCATGTGTGAGGATGCCAAGGAAGGGTGCCAGGTGTCCTCCTTTATTACTCTCAATCTCATTGTCTTAGAATCTTCTCACTGTACCAGAGTTTGCCATCATAAATAGCCAGATCTGCTGGGCTACAATACTGGAGTCACAGGCCTGTGCAGACATGCTTGCATAATCACATGTGTGCTTTGATTTCAAACTCTGGCCCCCATTCTTGGAAAGTAAGCACTTCCAGCTTTACACAACTGAAAAATTTCTCTATCCCAACAAATGTAAATTTTTTTTTTTTTAAAAAAAACCTAGTCTTTCATTAAAAAATTCCCTCAAAAGATCTTTCAAGGTTGTTAAAAAGAGTGATTTGAAATGATACACAAAAACAGAAATTAAGTTGTTTCTGGATAAACTTTATGAAATTTCTCAATACATTCCTGAGGAGCATGTGTATTTATGTTGCTAAAGAGCTATATTCTTTGTATTTATGTCATTATTTATTCCTCTGGGAGTTGACATGATGAATGCCATTGCTCTCATTCATGTTTCTCTATGTCAAGGTTTTTAAAAACTAATAATTAAAAAGATTAGGCCTCAATCTCAAATCATTTTTTTTTACACTCTGTAACTCCCAAAATTTTATGTGGAAACTTGATCTCTTTTCCTTATTATCATCCTTTGATGTCCTACTCTCTTTTTTTCTTTCTTAATTTTCAGTCACCTTAGGATGTATGACAGCCACAACGGATTTTCCTAATCTTAAACATGCAAATCTATAAAATGAAACCTGTCCTCATATTTTTGAAAGGAACCATTAAAAGTGCACTTGTAGATAAACATAGATGTACTGAAGTCTAGTCACAGCTATAAACAGAAAATGAATGTTCTGCACTCTGATGGTCAATATCTGAATCTGAACCTTTTCTGAGTATTATTTTTATTTTTAATCTAACAGAAAGCAATACTTTTAGACCTAGGATTACCCTACATTTTCTTGGCTTAATTTACATACTCTGTATTATACTGGTATAGGAAACATAATGTAGCAATTTTATTGTGTCATTCAAATATATATATATGTGTGTGTGTGTGTGCGTGTAGTCTTCTCTTTTACATTTTTTTCAGTAGCAATGTAGACTCTCAGTTGCCTCATTATGCTTCATGAACTTTTTAAAGGACCTTATTGTTTTAAAACAAAACAAATACCTTATGATAATTTGATTTAAATAAAATTAAATAATCATTTGGATAATTTGACCTTTTACATTTGATTTTTTTCATCTTGTTAAATGGTTGGACAATCTAGTCAGCTGAATCTTCTCATCAAAGACATGTGAATCTCTCTAGTAATTTCTGACAATTCTTCATTTAGGATGGAGGGGATGTAAACTGAAATGAAGTGGGAGAAGCCTGTGGTGTGTGGGTTTGTATGTAGACTGTCACAGTGGCTTAACATTATGAGATGTAAAGTAAATGGAGGGCTGACTGGAGTAATGCTTTCAACCAATTCACCTTTTATAGGTCTACTTCTAGTTTGGGCTGTGATTAGAGCATGGTAGTATGGATCAAATAAGGGGACATTGTTGCACCTGATGCTACCATGGACCAGGAGGATGGTAATGAAGGGCATAAGTAGCAGTTAAGATCGTATCTATTTGAGTAAAAAACCAAAAAAAAAAAAAAAAAAAAATCTGTCCCTGGCTGCATTTCTTCTCCTACTTTTAATAAAGAATCTTCATTTCATAACTTGACTGCTGACCTTTTAAATTTAGCTTATTCCCACCTGAGTTCTTTTATTAACAGAACTGTCTTTTCTTAGGCTTTAAATAAACTGAAGTCTGTAGAAAATATTGAACATTTCATCTGAGTTTAGGTAACTATGCTTTAGAATAAAATTCCGAACAATAAAAAGAATATGGGTTTTGCCCTGAATTTGTTGCTCATTTCCAGTGTGATCTGGGATCATCATAGTATCCCTGACCATAAATTTAGTATGCAATGAATGACCAAAACCCACATTGCACACACTTATGATTATGTATTTATGCACCATATATTAAAGAATTTAAATTAAAACTATATTTGAATCCTTAAAATATCAACAGGATGCCTTGTTGTAGCTGAAAATCTCTAAAGAGACAAAACAGAGAGGATCCCCAGAATTCCTTCTAGTATGTTCGATGGTAGTGATCTTTCTGGCAATGCACTATGTATTTCTCTGCTTTTGGTACCCAAGGTGTGCACTGTGATGGTCATTTTAACAGGACTCGATGTTTTTTATACAGTGGGGGCTTGGCTTCTATTTTCACCTTCCTCTTCCTACTCTGAGAGACTTTTTGCAGGACTATCTTTTCTTTAGGACCTCCAGCACCATCCATCTCAGTTGTGCCTCTCAGAAACTCTGCAGGGAAGTACCTCTACCTGACGGCATCCCCTTATCAGTCACTCATGCTGGTTCTTCTTAAGCTTCCTCTCTTTGGCAAACAATTTAGCACCCATGTTTACTCCGCAAGGAGTCATTCCTCATGAGAAGCTTGTCTCTCTTGCCTCTCTCATGCATTACACGATGCATGGATGCATTGATTCTCCGTGGTGGTGCTGACTACTTCTTCCTGAAACTAACCAAATTTGCTTGCAAATAAACGTAAAAATATTGATCTCACCATCTCAAGGGTGTTATATTTATGACTCTATTTGCCATAGAAAGACCAGAATTAAGATACCAAGAGTCTGTGCAGTGAAAGGTAGGGTTAGCTTGTTCTTGCAAATGAAAAGAAATTTAGCCTCATTTAGTTAGAAGCACAAGGCCTTTCTAATCACACATTTGACATCATGACCAGACCGGGCGAAAATGTACCTGCTCTATTATAATTGGCTCTGCTCACAGAAGTGGATTTCTCATTGTCTGTGCAGCTACAGGAAATATAGTTAATAAAAGCACATGTCAGCCTGAGTGAAGCTGTTCTATAAAGCTAGGCCAGACCACTCTGTGAAACTGTTATTTCCTATTCTGAAAACTAAATCTCAAATCAGAGTTAAAAGGTAATCAGTCTTCAGCAGAGTAGTCTTGTAGAAGGAAGCAGTAATTCCAGTTTGATTGGTGACATGAGCTTTTCAGGGAACAGTTTCAAAATGGAGCAGCTGGAGGAGAAGCAAACACATGCCAAATGGACATTTCTCAGAATTTTTAGGACATCAGGCTATATTGATAAATACATTGCCTTTTTAAAATGGCCTTTTCTAAATAAGACTTGTAAAAAAAAAAAAAAAAAAAAACTATAGCTTTTCAGACTTTACAGCTTTGACCCACTGTGACATTACCCTGTGAAACAGTTCACAGAATTTCTGGTCATCTTTTCTAGCTCAGCTATATTATTCAAATTGCCAAGGTTCACCATCAGTTCTCCAGCCTCTAGCCTGCAGAACTGTGATGTTGTGTGGGCATCAGTTTCAATGCTTTTTCTCTTGTGTTCTTTTCATGGATGCTGTGCTTGCTTCTGCCATTGGTAGCACAATATTATCTTTCATGTTGAATGATTAAAAGGAGAAAATTATAAGAAATAGCGCACTCATTTATATTTGTGTATTTCAAAATATATATTTATGTTTTTACACATATACACACACACAGAAACAGAGGGGGGCAGGAGGGAGGGGGAGGGAGAGAGAGAGGAGAGAGAGAGAGAGAGAGAGAGAGAGAGAGAGAGAGAGAGAGAGAGAATATGGCCTCACCAAAGAGAAAAAAATAGCAGTCTAATTTACATATTTCATAATTTGAAATAAAGTTGTGCTGGAAACAATAATAAGCTTAGAAACAAGTATACATTTTTCACACAAAAATAAAATTGTGTGATACTGTTGAAAAAATGGTGTTTTGTACTATTTCCTAGCAGATTTGTAGCTGCGTGTGCTAAGCAGGACCACAACTCTGCATGAGCCCACACAGATGCCACTCTACCTGTTCTGTTTCTTTTGAGTATTCTGACAAGTCTGGATAGTTCTCACTTCCTTGAAAAGAATTTTACAGAGAACAATTTGAATCAAGGAACAAGGAAACTTGATGACTGTTTCATTAGATTTCCTGAACAATTTATTTTTTTTCCTTTCAAAGATTTATTTGATAGTAGTATTACCAGTGTACATGTCTTATTTTAGATCTGAGATATTTTGCATAGTAAATATCGTGTTCTTAACATGTGTATAACTGTTCTCAAGGGAAGCTTAATTAGCCTTTTTCTAGCATTAGAGAAGAAAATGAATTTTCAGGTTGTGAAAAATCTCACATTGAAAATATTTTAATTATACACATAATTCACACAATTTTAGTGAATTCTCTAGCCTGGAGTTACAGGCAGTTATAAGCCCAGGTCCTCAGAAGAAACTTGAAGCTCCCATCACCGAGCCATATCTCCAGCCCTCCAGAATCTAAACATCTCTTAGACATCTTTCCCTCCTACACACTAACCATAGTTGATTTGTTGGAATATAAAAGGAATTATCCCTCAGGCTACCTAGAGTTATCACAGGCCACAGAAAGTCACTGTTTTGTTTTTTTTTTTTTTTTTTTCTAAGATTGAAATTGGAAGCCTTCAAAGGATTTGGAGCAGATAAGTGATATGACTATTGCCTTAAGAATTAGCATGATTTTAAGACATTTCTAAACTATTAACACTGCAAATTTGGCTTTGTTTCTAAAGCTTTACCTGTATGCTATTGTCTTGTTTTAAAAATGTATTTGAAAATACTCAGACTCCTTTAAGTAAATACATTTTATTTCTCTGATGTTTTATTACTTTGGGGATGAGAACAGAAATTAATCAGGATTAAATAAAATGAACCTTTCTAAGCAGAATTAATAAATTATAAAAATGTATTTTCTGATTACACTAAAAAGGATCTTCTCTAGAACCATGACATTTTTGGACCTCTTAAAGAGAGTATTCAGGGCAAAAATTGTTTAAAGAACTTATTTTCAAGTAGAAAGCTTCAATATGGAAATGGACTTTAGTGCCTTATAATTACCAGTAAATTGCTATCTTTAAAGTTGTGGGTCATTGAAAATAAGGCAATAAATAACTATGAATCTTATCCATAGATTAAATAAGAATGTTAATAGTGAAAAAATAGGGTTTTTTTTTCATATGGAATAGAAATTAGAATTTCCATTGCACCTGACCTACTGTTTTCCAATAAGAGACAGCTGGTGAGTATGGGCTGGAGATATGGCTCGGTGAAAGGGAGCTTCAAGTTTCTTCTGAGGACCTGGGCTTACAACTGCCTGTAACTCCAGGCTAGAGAATCATTTGTTTTCTTCTGACTTACACACACACACACACACACACACACACAAGTGTGATAAAAACAAATCTTTCAAAAATTACAGAGTAAATCAGAAAATGGTGCAGACATTTAGCCTCAACCCTTGAATATTATTGTTAGGAAGCAAAGGTCCAATTTTTTTTTATCTCAATAACACTGTCTGACTTTCTCTACTGGGAAATCTTTCCTGGTCACAGGAGAAGGCCAGTTTGGGACACATATCTGATTGGAGACTTACCTGGGGTTTTTCTTATAGATTTCTGGAAGACTCCGTTGTGTCATGGTTTTACCCGATCCTGAAGAGCCCCCCCCCCCGCCCCGTCTCCAGTCATGTCTTTTAGTATGCTCCCTCTCCACGTCTCCAACCTAATGTTCACATTCCCATCACCACCTGCCCCCAGTCCGCCAAGAAGATCTTTTATATTTTCCCTTTCCAGAGAGATTCATATGTCCCTCCTTGTTACCTAATCCCTCTGGGTCTGTTGATTGTAGCATAGTTCTTTATTTTACAGCTAACAGCCACTTATGAGTGGGTACACACCATGCTTGTCTTTCTGGGTCTTAGTTACCTCACTCAAGGTGGGTTTTTTTTCTTTTTGTTTGTTTGGTTGGGTTTTTGTTGTTCCATCTATTTACGTAAAAATTTCATGTCATTTTTTAAATCTCTGGGTAATACTCTATTGTGTAAATGTACCACATCTTTATCTATTTCACAGTTGAGTGGCATCTAGGTTGTTTCAGGATCTTGGATATTATAAATAAAGGTGCTATCTATCTGTCTGTCTATCTGTCTACCTACTTATCTAGGTAAATTCATCAGCTATCTAGTCTAGTTATGTATCATGTATTACCTACCTATTCATATATTAATATTCCATTATTTTCTGCTTTATAAATGCTTGTTAGAGTGTTACAGTTTAGTTTCTAGAGTTTTAAAAAACATAATTTTGGTGATTTTGCTAGTCTTTCTGCTTTTATAAAGGATTAGATTTTTTTATTTAGTCATGGTAATTGTTAATTTTAGTTCAAGTATGTAGCCTCCGTTTTCCTCAATTTTCAGATTCAGAAACCAAAGATGGCAATGTGTTTTAGAGAACTGCCAAGAGAATAAAACAAACTCATTTAGGAAAAAAATCTTAGAATAGCACCTGGAATATAATTCACTCCTACCAGCCATGTGGTCTAGGCATATTCATTGTAAATACTTAAGTTCAAATAGATAAATGGGGTCACAGTGAATTGAGAGTCTTCTACACAGCAAAGGATACAACAGATTGAAGAGACAACTGATATAATGGAGGAAAATATTTACAAACTATACATCCAAAGGCACTGTAATCCATTTCCATCTGTAAGAAACTCAACAGTTCAGTGGCAACAACAACAAAAAGCAATTAAAATGAAGAATAGACTAATAAATGTAGTGTAGGCAGGACTTGAATAAAAGGAGACTTTCTTTACATACTGTTGGTGGGATGTAAATTATTTTTATAATCAAAATCAGTATGGAGCTTTCCCAGAAATGGAATGCTTCCATAATCCCTCTACTGGGTATTTGCTCTGAGGAAATACAATCACCCTGCTGAAGAGATAGATGTTCCAGCGTTCACTGCCACATTCTTCACAATTGCCAACATTTGTAATCAACTCAAACATCTGTCAGCTGATGAGAGGATTAAAAATGTTGTACAGATATACAATGGAGTTCTATTCAGCCATAAAGGAGCTAAATCCTGCCATTTGTGATTCTTTGGCTGAGACTGGAAAGACATATGTCAGGCATAGACTAAAAAGTACTGTGTGACCTCACTTGTATCTAGAACCTAAAAAGTCATCTCTTAGAATTTGGCAGTGAAGTGGTTGTTTTAAGGGTCTGGGGAAAATAAGAGGGATGAAGAAGATTAACAATGGAAACAAAGATGCAGTTGAATAGAAGCAAGCAATTCTGATGCATTTTTGCACAGTACAATAATGAAAATAGAACTTTACATGGCTGGGACCTTAAAGAAAGAGTTTTGGAAGGTTTTCCATAGGGAAACAAATATTTATAGATAAAAGTATGTGATCTAATTTAAATATACATATATAATTGCATATATGTGTCGAAACAACATAATATGTGTAACTTTGGTATTTTATGTACTAGTTGAAAATAAATACTAAAATACATCAATGCTTAAATATTAATAAGCATATCCTTTATTTTTCTAAATGCTAGTATTATATTTATAAAGTTGTGTGTTGCGTTTCCTAATTGCTTCTTAGAGTCTTCACAGCAGTTGATAATGTTGTTTACATTCCATTACACTGAATATTCCCTGAAGCTTCTTGAAGCAAGAACAGATGGGCAAGCTGTTGGAGGGATGGTGATCCTATTTACTTCTCAAATATGTAGGCTGCAAAGTGTTCATACAGACTACTTCAGCCTTTTGTTACCTCCACAAAAACGCAAAGTTACATTTTCAGTATTGTATACAGAAGTGCACTTTAAAGCTGGTCATCTTAGGGTAAAAACTAAAATGTGAAGTGTCTTATGAGATACTTACAGCTGTAAAAGTTGTTGATTGTTTCTTGGAATGTCTATATCTTACTGGCAAGGCTGTTTCTAAAGGGACCCCAATGTCACCAAGGGCATTTGAACATTTAGAATATAGGACTTTTTCAACACTTCAGCAATTACAAATTCAAGCCTATTAATGGTTTCCATGAGGGGTATAGTATCCAATTACAGAAGATCATTAAGAATATACAGTGATACAATAGTTATGGTCCTCTTCTATAAAAATAACAATATATATAAAATTTACCTAGCTGAAGGTATTCTTGCTTTTAGTATGCTGTGTCTTTGTTATTATTTTTAAGGCTATGGTATTTCTGCAGTTAAGAGAAGACTAAAGCCAGCTCTTTATTTGTTCATTTGTAAGAGTTAGCAGAAACTTATGTTCGGTTTCTAAAATCCTTTCATGTGATATGTATTAGATGAAGTCAGATTTGGAAAGTGAAATTGGACAGTATAAGATTGCTTACCTGCAATCCCAAAACGCCACAGTCTGAAGCAGGAGAATTGTAAGTTCAGTGTTAGCCTGAGCTAAGTCATAAGTTTAAAAATTCAGAGCTATCATGGGCTCCAGAGTGAGATCTTGCCTCAAAAAGAAATGGAAAAGCAGAAGTTGGGGAGTAAGAGTGAATGAGATGGAAGGAGCCTGTGAGAGAGATCACAAAAGGTTTGTCTTATGAGGGATGTCTTTCTGTACACTGTAAATACCATTGGATGATAAAGGAATAGTTTTGGCACATGACAAAGCAGCTTAGAAGCAGGCAGGAAATCCAAGCATACACATAGGGAAAGGAGAGCAGACACATGAGAAACGTGATCCAGCTGCCCTAAAAGCAGTATGTAATGGAGTACAGGTAAGCCATGAGCCACGTGGCAAGACAGATTAATAAAAGCGGGTTGAGTTGTCATGTGAGAGCTAGCCAGCAATAAGAGTGAGCAATAGATCAAACAAGTTGTAATTAACATAAGCCTTTGTGTGATTATTTGGGACCAACTGAAGCCACTGGATCACTGGACTAAGTTAGGCCGCGGGCAGGAAAGATTCATTTGGACTATGCGCTAGGCTGGTCCAGATATTTCTTACAACATTTGTCTTAAGATGCATAGATCTATTAATTTGGAGAAATAATTTTTTAATAACAAAGAAGTTTTTAATACTTAATTGCATGTAATTTTCACATCTACTATAGATATTACAGAAAAATAGATAGCTAAATGACAATAGGGTGACTGGTTTTCTAATTTGATGATTTAAAAATCTCATCCTAACCTGGATGAAGCAATAACAATATCATATACAATCCGAAAAGACATCAGAACACTGGATGGATGCTACTCCAAGTATAGATCTGGCTGTACTTCTGGGAGGAAATTTCCCCATGTTATGACAGTCTCTTCTTATGAGCTACTTATTAGAATCATTTGCATAGTTAAGCAATATTTCTGCTTCAAACTAATAGAACTGAGTTTCATGTTCCCTGATTAGCCTATTTTGGGTCACATAGGAATAGAGACTATAAGAGTGCAAATAAATGTGTGTGTGTGTGTGTGTGTGTGTGTGTGTGAGTGAGAGAGAGAGAGAGAGAGAGAGAGAGAGAGAGAGAGAGAGAGAGAGAATGTATATATGAGCGTGTGTGTATGTGAGCTTGTGTGTGTGTGGCTATATTTAAAAGTGTATACTTGTGTGTATTGCTGTGAGCCTTTTAGTATGTGTTTCTATGCAAGGTGAGAATATGTGTGTGAGGGAGTGGTTGTGTAGTTACATATGTACTGTGGGGGGAAAAGAATGTAATATGCTGATTGACAAGTCAGCTTCACACATTCTGCTCTGGAGACAGTATATGGTGTGACTAGAAGGATATACCCTATATGAGAGAAAGATCATTGTTTCAATAAAAAAAAAATGGGCTCTGGGGAAACAAATTTCTAATAGAGAATGATATCATGAGGTAAACATTTTTATCTTAATTTTATATGCATGAGTATTTTGCATGCATATATGTGTGTACCACTTGGATGCCTAGTACAATCAGAGGCCAGAAGAGGATGTCAGATGCCCTGATGCTAGAAATACAGACAGTTGGAATTACCATGATGCTAGGAACCAAACTTTAGGCACCTGAACAAGCAGCCAGTGCACTTAAATGTTGAACTATCTCTAGGCTCTAGGAAATATTCTTTTATAACAATTCATTATGAAGGTCTTTTTTGAGAAGTAAAGCTATACAGAGTAGTATTTTTAAGGACATTAAGTTTTAAAAAGTGACCAAGTGGCCTCTTCTAAATGTCTGTCATCAGTGGAGCAACGAGAGGCCAGAGAGGCTGCAAGATTGGTCCTACATCAAGCAGCATCACCTAATTTAGCTTCAGTGTGACAGGCTTACTTTTTTTTTAAAAAGAGAAAGATGAATTATAGGCATCTATTCAGACTTTTATAGCATCTTACCTACACTGCATTAGAAATACTATCTTTCATCTGAGTCCTTCAAGGCAGGTGTTTTATTCTTCAAAGTATGGCATTTTTTTTTTTTCAGTGATTTAGATTTTATTTGCTAAGTAAATGAGCAAAGCAAAATGAATGAAGAGGTGATTGATGGTTGACTTTATGCCACTGGAAATCCAAAAACTATGCTAATTTCATTATCCCAATATTGATTTGAACACGTTGCCTGTATGTCTCCATTCGGGGAGGTAATGCACACTTCAGGAACAGTTCAAAACTGTTAAGTGACTGAGAGATTTGAGGTAGGAATGATGTTACAGGGAATATCTCTGAAGTGAACCACCACTTAAAGGTGTAGTTTATCATTTTTTAATGCATAGAGAAAAATCGGTCTGGGTGCAGGGCTTTCAATGCCTTCTAAAAGATGATAAAGTTGTGAGCAAGAGCAATCCAGCACTTAGAAGAATTTGTGTAACCCTGAGAGTGCTCAGTAACAATCATTTTTGATGATAGACTGATCTTATTGAGGATGTTTGTACTTTGGCTTTCTGTAGAAGTTTTGTCTCATACAGTCCTTGTCTTTGTTTCTCAGCGGGGAGAGGATTTTGTCTTTACTCTGTGTGTACCTTCTGTAGATGTATAATAGGAAAGGACACCTAAGTTATATTAATCTGCTTCTGTGCAAGATTTTAAAAATTGACTCTATAAGTAGAAATTTGGGTTCAAGAAAATTCATTTCTTTTATCTTTTCTTTTTTTGGGTTTTGTTAATATCAACAAATGTTGATATGTTATCAACCTATGTCTACAAGTTTATTTCAGCATCTTCTATTGGTCATCTGTAACAATGGTCTTAGATCTAATTATCATGCCTTATACACACATACACTATTCTTAGTTACTAGTTTTGGTGAGGGTCACAAGGGAGTCATTATGAGGAGAAATAGGGAATGTGGTTTGTTCAGCTGTATGTTCAGCTTCACTTATCAAAGTTATTTACATGGAGCGTTCAAAGTATAGAAAGATTGATTACATTGATTTAATTAAAGGTAAGTTATATTTAAACAAGCTGAATATGCAGTATATAGTTTTAAATGATCTCAAAGCATATGATTAACTTGGTTACAAGATTGGTCGAATATTCTATTTGTGAAGGCAAGCTACAAGAGGCATTCCAAAAAAAAAAAAATCATTCTGATGCCCCCTAAAAAATAAAATGGACAACAATTTTGACAATAACAAAAGAACTAATTACAATATTCTGATTAGTCATGAATATAATTGGCATACCACATAATGTGTCCATTTTATATTTTACTTTACTTGAGTAGTTGAAAAGTCAACACATTGCAAAAATGGGCAGATTTTTCCTAATGTATATAAAGACACATCAGTAATACTCAAGCAGTCACCAAAATCAATGATTATTAGCAGGCAGAAATTGGGTGGTAGGACAGGGACTCTTTATCTATGACATTGCAACATCCTTTCAAAGAAATTTCAAGAAGGTCCAAGTAGAACAAAGCCACAGCTGTTATTCCTCCTGACATTATGGCATGTCTATACCCTCCAGAGGGTTTTGATTTAGTGTCTTCAGCTTTTTTGCATTTACACAGGGGCTGGAGAACCATGTCTGAATACCACAGCTCCTTGATTTTAGTTTTTGGATTTAAGGATGTAATACCTAACTTATATTAAAATCTATTATATGCTCCCACATGTTCATTATCTTAGTCTTATATCTTTAATGTTTGGAGGCAAATATTTAATGTCAAGAAAAATGCAGAACTTTGATAATTAGACTCCACAGACAGTGTGAGGAGTTGATTGACTTGGTCTTCACAAAGGCATCATGGCCTCGCTCTGAAGGGTATTATTTTTTTTTTATTCTCCCTTCTTTTCAATTTATTCATTTAAAAGATTTTTTTCTTTTTTCCCATCTGAATGACTTTTAGAACCAGATTTTAATAAACACTTCAAAGTAGTCTGGCTGGAAGAAATACTGTCATACGTCACTTACTAAAAATAAGATGCAAAACTTCACACATAAAGAAAATGAAGCACCATGCTCCAGTGGCTTCCTTTTAATGAAAAAATGGTTTATATATGACAAAAGGGATTACTGTCATACATATCTTTAATATTCTGGCAGCTTTAAAAGATTGGTAAATTTAAAAAGGTTAAACAAGTGAGAAGCATTCAAAGTTCATCTGATAATCAAATTCCTCAAACAGCATCTATAATCACATTAAATAGAAATGGGTAAACAGTTACTAAATGTCAAAAGTCATTAGAAAAATAAATAAAACAAGTGTATGCTCTTTATAGACAATCAATTTTAAATATAATGATACAAGTTAAATGTAAAAGAACAGAAAGTTACGCATTGGTTATACATACATCTGTCATTAAGAAGGAGAAGCTTTAAAAAATAAAAGATAATTTTCATTTTGTAAATTTAATTTAGTCCAACATCATTTACCTTGTAGAGAAGATGGTCAAAGGCCTTTTCTTTGGTATTTGAATAGTCTTCTATTCTGATTGCTGGTTCTCTCTCTCTCTCTCTCTCTCTCTTTCTCTCTTTCTCTAACACACACACACATACACACACACACACACACACACACACACACACACACACACACAAACACACCAGAGACTGTGAGAGAAACAAACACACACATTTACACATCTTTTTATTAGGTTATTAGCTCTTCCAGCCTTGTGAATGCATTCAAACGCCTTCATTTACATTGACAAAACTCTAGAAAACCACCCAGAAGTACTTTGCATTTGTCAGATGCCAGCCTCAGTGATAGCAATAGCATTGCTGTGATCTTGGTTTCACAAATAACCATTTCTGGTGGATCCTGTGGCATGGAAACCAGTCATTCCTTCCAAGAAAACACTAAAATTCCAGCCATCATGTTCATTTCATATAAACTTTGAAGTGAAAATGTACTCACTGGTAAATAATTTTGTTTAGAAAGCCCAAGTGATGCTTGCAATATAACAAATACCTACACCTTTCCTCAAACAAACAATTCCTAAATGGATTGTGGCAATGTCAAACAGAATGAATGTAACAGCTCACAGAGCAATGGTGCTTAGCCCACATCGTTCACTCACTGCACAGTTTGGGATGGTTTTCCAATGCTTCATGCAGCACTTACATTTTTATTTTGTGTTAGTGAGTGTACGCATGTGTATAGGTGGGTAGTTGGCACTGAATGCCCCCTGTATTGGTCTCTACCTTACATTTTGAGATAATTTCTGCTGAATCTGAGCTCACTGATTGGATAGACTGATTTGCCAACAAACTATAAGCTCTAGCCTTTTGTCACCCCCAGTGCTGGGTTTGCAGGTGGGCCTGGCTTTTAACATGGATTCAAAGGGTCTGAACACACATTAAGCCTTATACCAACAAAGACATCTCCCTAAGCCCTGAAGCATTTGCCCATACTCTGAAAGAATAATCTAATAATCTTATTATTTTCAAATGCCAAGATTTTTTTCATTTTAAATAGAATTACTTGAATAAAAATTTAGTCTTTCTTAGTCTATACTTTCATGCAATAATCTGTTGCTTCTTCTGATACTTTGAGTACTGAACATCTGAGATGAAAATATGTTTTCCTGTTTATAGTGTCTCAGGTGTTATTACGAAGACTATTCCATAGATCAGAAGTGCTACAATATTATTTGACCGACCCTGTCACAGGTAGGCATTGTAAACTATGAAACAAAGTTTTGGAAATAAGATAAAGAAGGGGTATAAATAATCTAATCATAAAGATAAGCAAACCCTGAATGTATTCGCGATTAATAAAAAGCAAGAAATAAGGGACAACAGGAACAAATAGAGCCATTTTGAAAGTGTTGTGCATTGAAGCCCCATCACTTTTGGCAACACTTTATGCTGGTGGGCAGGTAATTCATCTATAGCACAAAACTGTTAGACTAAAGTTAAATAAAAATAGCTTTATATATGTTGCCTCCAGAAAATACATAGAAAATATAAAGGCACAGTTTCAAATTCAAAGAAAGAGGCAAATAATGTTAAACACCATTGAAAAGAAATCTTAGAAACTGTGTGACCAAGACATCACAACAAGGGATATAGCAGAGCATAAAAAAGTGAATTTATACTGAGGGACTGTCCATTCTTTAGGAAGAGACCATGATTTTAAATTATGTGCACCTAATAGTTTGAAACATGAAAACTAAAAACTTGATGGAGAAAAATAGGTAAGTTCACAGTTAGAGCTGGAAATTGAAACATGCCTGCAACATTAATTGATAGAAAAAAAAGATGTTCTGCATAAAAACGTCCCATAGGCTCATATATGTAAATGCTCAGTCACTAGGGAGTGGCACTGTTTGAGAAGGTTTGGGAGGTGTGACCTTATTAGAATAGGGGAAGCCTTCCTTACTGGAAGAATTGAGTCACTGGGGTGGGCTTTGAGATTTCAAAAGCCTATGCCTGTAGTTGGTTGCTTTACTCTCTGCTCTTTGGGGGGTCCACCCACCAGTTCCCAAATAAGTGTACATGTAGTCTTATTCTTTCTTCTGAATGTCTGGCCTTAGCCTGACTTATTTCTAGGTAGCTTTTATAACTTAAATGATCCTGTCTACCTTTTGTCTCCGGGCTTTTAGCTCTCTTTATTTCTGCAGACTTTTCTTTACTTCTTACCCTGTGACTTGATGTGTTGCTGGGTGTCTGGCCCCTGATGTCCTCGTCTTTTTCTTGCTCCTGTATATTCTCTTCCCAGATTTCTTTTCCTATTTATTCTCTGCCTGCCAGCCCTGCTTATTTATTCCCATGCCTTGCTATTGGCCTTTCACCTCTTTACTAGACCAATCGTGTTTTAGACGGGCAAAGTAATAACTTCACAGAGTTAAACAAATGCAACATAATAGAACTTCACAGAGTTAAATAAACACAAGATTTCTTTGCATCATTAAACAAATATTCCACAGCCTAAACAAATGGAACACATCTATAACTAATATTGTACAATATATGCCAAAACTCATTCATACTCTCTCTCTCTCTCTCTTTCTCCCTCCCTCCCCCCCTCTCTCTTTCTCTTTCTCTCCACCTCCCCCCCACCCCGGGCCTGGAGATCAGAATGTACCACTCCAACACTATGACTACTCTGACCCATGACCCCACCTTGCTTCCTTTAATGATAATATACTAGTCCTTCAATGTTTTCCTCTATAAGAGGTGCATTAGTAATGGTGTCTCTTCACAGCAATAGAACAGTGACAAAGACAAAGAGAAAATAAAAAGAAAAGTTTTGCTTATAAAAAAATGTAAAAGGTAGATCTAAATTGGTTGCATTTTTTAACATACTACTTCAAAAGCATGCTTTCTTTGTAGATCCTAGAACATTCACTAAGAAGTGTAACTAACATCCACATTAGTTATCTATTTTTTGCACAAGAATTATACCAATAGACAATTTTTGGGAAGAAGCATGTTCATTATTCCACAGTTCTTGGACAGTTTGGTTCAGGGTTTCTTATGATACTCAGTTAAAGCCCCAGCTAAAGTTTCTCTAATCTAAAATGTTGCTTCCTATGTCATTGTGTCCCAAGCCAGGCCACTGGGTCTGTCCACAGAACTATCAACTCATTGGCAGCTGGCAAGGAGATGAAACCTCTTAAAAACCCAATTTCAGTTAATACATCCTCCCAAGCCTGCTTTATACTACCTGCAAAAGTCAGTTCTTAAAACAATCCTACTTTCAAAGTCAGAGAATTACATGACAACATGAATACAGGAGGAATTGATGACTGGGGTTAAGTTTACCACATCTTATCATTGGAAGGGCTAGAACACTGAAGACTATTTGCAGAGTTTTTTTTTTTGTGTTTTTTTTTTTTTACAATGAGTAGACAAACCATATATAGTAAATTCTTTATTTGCAAAATGGGGTTAACTAGAAATCAATAAAAAAATTTTAGAAATCTGCCTGATAACTTTACTCATAAGACCAACTTGTATCAAAGACAGAAATTACAAAGGAAATCAGAAAATAATTTGAATTTTTAAAGAACAAAGTATAACATTAAAATTCTACAGTGCAGTCAGTATGATGTTTTTACATATTTCATGGCTTTAATTTCTCATCACAATAATGTCTTATACCTTAAGGATTCAGAAGAAAAGAGAGTAAAGAAAAAGAACTAATAAATAAAGATAACAGCTAAAATAATAAAACATAAAATAATCAGTGAAGCCAGGTTTTGAGATTTTGAAAAAAAAACCATAATAATGAAAAGATTTTTAAAAGGCCGAATTAATAGAAAAACATACATGATTATGAATCAGAAGATTCAGTGTTGCCAACTGTTGATTATCTCCCAACTTACTATGTATGTACTCATTATAATGCAAATAAAAATTCCAGTTGAATTCATAATATTAGCAATTGACAAATTAATATTAAAAGTAAATGGTAACATAAAGAACCTTAAATAGTGTGAGTAATTTAGTAAAAAGAAGCAATGTATAGAGAAAATAATATTCTCAATAACCATACAGTAATGAAAACAGTGTCTAACTGGCATAGAAACAAAGTAAGGTAGTCCTGGAAGACAATGAAGCAAGCCCACTCATACATGCCAACAGGCTTTCAGCTAAAATGTCCATGGGATTCAATGGGCAAATACATTATTTTTATTAAAAGACAGTTGTTTGGGGCTATAGAGACAGTTCAGGATGCTTGCTGATCTTAGAAGGCACCCAAGTTTAATTTCCAGCACCTATACTAGGCAACTCATGATCACTGGTAACTTCATTTCAAGAGAATCAATGCTCTGAGTTGGCCTCTAAGAGGTGCAGATATGATGTGGCTTCCCTCTCTTTCTCTCTCTGTCTCTCCCTCTCCACACACACAAACAAAAATAAACAAAAATTAAAAAGCAGTCATTTAAGTATAAGTCAAATTCTATGGGAAGCAACTCATCTATTATTTGAAAAATGCAGTTTCTTTTCATGGACTTGATTTACATAAAGAGATCCTGAACTGAAGGTATGCTCTGGATGGAGACAGGGCTTTGGGGCTTTAGGGAGGTTGATGAGTAAAGGGGAACAAGAATCATTTCTGGCTAGAGGAGACAATCTGTGGCAGCCCTAGTCAGTTGAAGCCATGATACTGTTGGTTACTATGTAGTTAGGATGTGAAATCTTCCCTTAGGCTCATGCATTTCAACAGTTCTTTCTCAGTTTCTGGTACTGTTTGGATCAGCTGAGGAACCTTGTTGAAAAAGGGGAGTTTCTAAAGGAGGGCTTTGAGATCTTATAGCTTGGTCCCACTTCCTGTGGTTCACACTCCGCCTCCTAACTGTGCATATGGTATGACCAGTTAGCATCCTGCTCTGCCAGGATGCTTTCCTTATGATGATGGAATTTATTCCCTTGAACTGTAAACCTGAATAAACCATCCCATTTTGTCATACATCGAGGAAAGTAACTAATACATCTTCCCTGTTGGGTTTGCACTTTTCCCGGGATTGCTTCAGCCAATTGAACTACAGTGAAAGTATCATTGGTGCAGTATACTGTTGCTGAGACATATAAAGTCGGGTAGTTTCCTCTTTGCTCTTTAAGATAACCTTAATCTGCCATGCAAAATGCATGTTAGCTATTTGGTTGGAGAGATGACTGGGATCCTCAGTTGCCAGAGCATCCTAGCAGAGCCTATCTTTCTTTACCACATTGTCAGACAGAGGATGAGACATCATGGATAAGGTGACCCAGATGATACCATCAGGGGCTGGACCTGGTTGCTTCAATGTATTGCAAAAAGCAAAATAGCATTGTGCAAATCCACTGGATCTTGGGGTGACTTGTTATTCAGCAACACTTAATGGAGCTATTTAAGTCAGTGGCTGTATAAGAACACAGATGCTATAGATTAAAAATGAATAAATGTGGCAGTTGTGGGTGTCTTACTCTAAACTTTACCTTAAATATTTTTCTATAGCATATAGTAATATGGCAGCTGGTAGTAGAGCCACACAGAGTCAAGGCTGTATTAATTATGCTTTAGGTTTTCTGGCTTCCTTAATAAAGTAGCTTTTTACAGAGTGATACTTAAGCCATTTATAGATCTTGGCAGGCAAAAAGGTACCAGATGTCATGCCTATGATGAAAATACCCATATATTCTGCCTGTTGTCATAAAAGAATATTTTAAAAATCTTAAAGCAGAAGTTTAGAATTGTAGAAACTTATCAGTTGTAGAAAGATAATTCTTAAATAAATATTTTTTGGATCTCTGAATATTTTTAACAGTGTTCCAATTTTAATGACAAAAAATGAGATAAAAAGGTTCAATAAACTCTAGAAATGTAAATCCTTCTTTTGGAAGAGTCAAGTGTTAGAACTTGGCAGCTAATGGTATATCAGGAATATGTCTGGTGATTAAAAACCTAAAGCACTCTTCTAAAAGCTTGCCAGCAGGTCTGAGTGCCTTCACATTGGCTTCCTTGTGTGAAAGTATTATAAAAAAATCTACATTCTTTGTCTCAGTCCCCAAGAAAGTATATTCCAGGCTGAAGTTCCTATTCTGCAAAAATCTTGAAATCATCCATGGCTTCTTAAGTATATTTTAACCATGTAAATCATGCAAAAAGTTACTTATGGGCTTCAAATACTTACTTAGAGTTAGTATATCTTTATATAAAAAACAAAATTGAATTCTGGAACTTATCCAGCACTATCACATTGATTTAACTTTAATTTTTTCTAAGTATATCATGATTGATGAAGCCAGGAGGGGGCTAGCAAACTTTGACTATCTGTAGAATAAGAATTTCTTCTAGACTGAGCTGAACTTCCCCCTGCTTTTAGTGAGCCAGATAATTGAAGGAATCAGATCTCTACAGTTTAAGAGGCCTTCTTACACATTTAGACTTCTCTGAAAATGTGAACATTTTAATGATTTGGACTTGAGAGATAGGATGGCTATTTGCAAGGAAAAGCCTTGTGAATTAAGAGGCTGTTGACAAGTGTGCTGGGTACATAGAAAAAAATGTTCAAAATGACATCACAAGAAAATATTTGAGTAAATACAACTGCATACAAACCAAGCACTACAACCACAGCATTCCAGAGGCTGACCTCAAGAATTGATTATTGATCAGGAAAATAAGAAAGAAACCATGGGCCTTGTTCTGTCCAAAGCATGACTCTCAGAGAGATCACCTGAGACATAGATGTCCAAAATGCAACAGCAAGGTTTATTGTCAGTGCAATGCAAGCCAGACAGGGAGTTTACTCCACATTTCTGTTGCAACAGAGCAAGGAGGATCTGCCTATCCTAGGTTACATGGCTTTTTAAACAACAAAGTTGGTTGCTTGGGGACATGGTGCAAGCATGCTACTAATTGGCTCATGTTCAGGGACTTTCTACACCAGAGTATTCTTGGACCCCACCTGGGGTGGCTTTTGATTAACTGTATCTAGGTTGGAACATTTTCTGGTTTGACTCCAAGACATGTTCTTGGCTAAGGTTTGGTCTATTTTTCTCCAAGAACTGGGCAGGCCCCCTGCTTGTTCTATTTTTCTCCCAGAACTGAGTAGCCCCCTTTCCAGGAATGCAAAACTGAACTTTATTTTACCTTTATAACACAAAATGGAGGCACTTCTCTTGTTCTTCAGGTCTAGCTACAAGAACTTTTCCTTAAAGAGCTTCAGTAAGTAGATGAAGGCTATCTTTGCAAAATAGGTCTGTTTCACTCTTGTATGTTGGGGAGGAAAACACAAGCAACAGGAAACTTACAGAAGTGTGAATAATCAATAACTGTGTGAAATACTGCCTAATCATATGGAGAATCAAGAATATGCAAATATTAAAATGAGAAATTTGAATGTACATAGAACAAAGTGAAATAAAAGTAAGGCTAAACACCAAGGGCATGAGGACACAGATTCGTGAACTACCTGTGTGCATTTGGACCTGGCAGTCCCATTGAACAGTTATCTGTTGTAGAAGCTATCAATTATACGTTCATAAAAAAATCATTTTTGGATTGTGTTAAATACTGAATATATTGAATTAATTTAAATATATATTGATGGATGCAGTGAGATATTGCTCTTGTACACCATAAAGATTTGTTGCTCATATTGATTTACTAAAATGCTGATTGGTCAGTAGTTAGGCAAGAAGTAGAGTTAAGGCAACCAGACTAGCAGACTTTTGGGAGGAGGAAAGGCAGACCAACAGACACCAGCCAGACTTAGAGGAAGCAAGATGAGACTGCACTGAGCAAAGCTACCAAGCCACATGGCTAAACATAGATAAGAATCATGAGTTAATTTAAGAGTAAGAGCTCGATAGTAGTGTGCTGGAACTATTGGACCAGTAGTTACTATACTATTAAACCTCTGAGTCAATATTTTCATAAGTGGCTACAGGCCTGGCTGGACAGGACAGAGAAACTTCTGACATAGAAACTTCTGACAACAGATGTAAGAAAGACTAGATAAGCCAGAGAAGTTTACACTATGAAGCATTTAAATACTAATGCAGGAATGGGTATATTTTAAAGTAGGGCTCAAGATAACTTACTAAGTAGAAATAGCAAATTGTGAAACAAAATATACATTGATTTTCCATTTATTAAAAATCACAGGCAAAATTACACATTTCAATATGATCACATATTTTGCTATAAGATGTGATACAAATTCTTTCTTTCTCTCTCTCTCTCTCTCTCTCTCTCTCTCTCTCTCTCTCTCTCTCACACACACACACACACACACACACACGCACACACACACACATCATCATTATTTACAGTTACTCTGGGAAAGGAAGAGATAGAATAGTGACCTAAAAGCTATGAATATATAAATTTTTTAGTTGTGGAAAAGAAAACAAGAAGAGAAGGACTGAGGCCTTTGAAACTCAGACCACTTGCTTGGAGCAGACAGGAGACAAATATGCCCCCTAGACACAACTGACTAGGAGCTGACTAATTGTGAACCACTGAAGCCATGGGCAGATACCAGTGGAGAAATAATATAACAATATAAACAACAACAAGACAACACCAGAAGAAACTGGTGGGTCTACAACATAAGGCCTGAATAGAGCAATGAAAAAAGAAACAGAAAGAAACAACAGCAAAAACACATTTATGAAGATTATTGAAGCCTTCTAAGAAGATATAAAAACAATTCCCTTAAAGAAATAGAAGAAAATACAAAAAAAAAATTGAAAGAGATAAACAAATCCTTGAAAGAAAACCAAGAAAAGATAACCAAAAAAATGAAAGAAACATTCCATGAACTAAAAAGTGAAATAAAAGCAATAAAAAAGGCACAAAATGAGGCAAAGTTGGAAATAGAAAATCTGAAGAAAAGAGCTGGAACTACAGATACAAGCATAGCCGACAGAATATAAGAGATGGAAGAGAGAATCTCTGGAGTGAAAGGCTCAATTGCAGCAATAGATATATCTGTCAAAAAAAAAAAAAAAAAAAAAAAAAAAAAAAAAAAAAAAAAAAAAAAAAAA
>PVIH01003235.1:0-23385 GCA_004025045.1 Sigmodon hispidus | reverse complement strand
ATAAGAGAAAACTTTCCAAACCTAAAGAAGGAGATGCCTATAAAGATACAGGAAGCTTACAGAACACCTAACAGATATGACCCCCTCAAAAAGTGCACTCACCACATAATAATCAAGCCACAAAACATACAGAACAAAGAAGAAATTTTCAGAGTTGCAAAAGAAAGGAGCTGACTTACTTATAAAGGCAGACCCATCACAATAACACCTGACTATTCAATGGAAACAATGAAAGCAAGAAGATCTTGGTCAGAAGTTATACAGATACTAAAAGAGTATGGCTGCCAACCTAGACTACTATACCCAACAAAACTGTCAATCACCATAGATAGAGTAAACAAGATATTTCATGGCAAAAATCAGACTTAAACAATACCTATCTACAAGTCCGGCTGGTCATAAAGCATTAGAAGGAAAACTCCAACCTAAGGATCCCAGATACACCCATGAAACCACAAATAATCAATAATCCTACAGAAGAAAAGTCCAGAAAAAGGAAATACATACAAGCTACCAGAAAAAAATAACAGGAACTATAAATCAGTGATCACTTATTTCCGTTAATATCAATGGACTCAATTCACCTATAAAAAGACACACACTAGCACAATGGATACAAAAACAGAAGCCATTCTTCTGCTGCACACAAGACACACATCTCAGTGTTAAAGACAGACACCGGCTCAGAGTAAAGGGTTGGGAAAAGATTTTCCAATCAAATGGCCCTTAAAACTATCTGGTATTACCATCCTAATATCTAATGAAGTAGGCTTCAAACTAAAATCAATTAAAAGAGACCAGGATGAACATAACTTACTCATGTCAGGAAAAATTTATCAAGATGAGATCTCAATCCTGAATACTTACGCCCCTAATATAAGGGCCCCTATCTATGTAAAAGAAGCACTACTAAAGCCCAAATCCCACATCAATTCTTATATTCTAATAGTGGGAGACTTCAATGCTCCACTTTCACCATTAGATAGGTCAACCAGATAGAGTCGCAACAGAGAAATAAGGTGTCTAACAGAGGATATGATGCAAATGGATTTAATAGATATTTACAGAAGCTTCCACCCAAACACAAAGGAATATAAATATTTCTCAGCAACATATGGAGCTTTCTCTAAAATTGACCACATAATTTGTCATAAAGCAAATATCAACAGATACAAAAAATGAAAATACTCCTTTGTATCATATCAGATCACTAGCGCCTAAAGTTAGAGTTCAACAACATCAAAAATCACAGAAAGCCTGCCACCTCATAGAAACTAAACAACACTCAACTGAACCACCTCTAGGTCAAGGAAGAAATTAAGAAAGAAATCAAAGTCTTCCTAGATTTAACAAAAATGAATCCACAACATACCCAACCTTGTGGGACACTGTGAAAGCAGGCTCCAGAGGAAAATTCATAGCACTAGATGCCTTTATGAAAAGCCTAGAAAAATCCCACACTAGAGAACTAACAGCACAGTTGAAAGCCTTAGAACAATTAAAAGCAAACTCACCTAGAAGGAGTAGATGACAGGAAATAATCAAACTTAGAGCTGAAATCAATAAAGAACAATACAAAGAATCAATGAAGCAAAGAGTTAGTTCTTTCAGAAAGTCAACAAGATAGATAAACCCTCATTCAAAAAGCAGGAGAGAGGATCCAAATCAACAAAATCAGAAATGAAAAGGGGGACATAACAACAGGCTCCATGAAATCCAAAGAATTATCCAGGTCATATTTGAAAATCTGTATTCCACAAAAATGGAAAACCTAGAAGAAATGGACAGCTCTTTTGGGCAGGTACCATTTACCAAAATTAAATCAAGATCAGATTAATAACCTAAATAGACATATAACCCTAAAAGAAATTGAAGCTGTCATTAAAAGCCTCCCAAGTAAAAAAATGGGAACACTCCTCCATTGTTGGTGGGAGTATAAGCTTGTTCATCCACTCTGGAATGCAGTATGGCAGGTTTTTCAGAAAACTGGAAATCAATCTCCCCAAGGATCCAGCAATACCACTACTGGGCATATACCCTAAAGATGCACTCCAAAGGCATTAGCTCAACTATGTTCATAGCAGCATTATTCATAATAGCAAGAACCTGGAAACAACCTAGATGCCTGTCAACTGAAGAATGGATTAACAAACTATGGTACATTTACACAATGGAATACTACTCAGCAGTAAGAAAAAAATGATATCCTAAAATTTTCAGGGAAATGGATAGATTTGGAGCATATCCTCCTGAGTGAGGTATCACAAACCCAGAAAGATAAGCAGGGGATGTTCTCACTCATTAGTGGACTTTAAACTAAAAGCAAAGCATGTCCAAGCTGCAACCATAACCACTGAACAGCTTGGGTTCTGACACACCTTGGGCCAGCACTTTGGAGCCCATTCCCTTCAGAGGAACACCTGACACAGTCTTGATGTTGGGGTGAGGAAAGCAGATTTGCCTGGAATGGATGCTGAACTAAGCCACATTGGGACCTTGGGAAGTCAGGACCTCCTGCTGTGCTGAGGAGGAGATAGAGTGGATGTTGAACTAAGCCGCCTAGGGATCTCTTGCCCTTTCTGGGGAGAGGATTGGGGGATAGGGAGACTGACTGAGTGAGAAGGGAGTTTGAACAAGGGGATACATGGATAAAAAAAATGACTTTATTCATAATAATAAGCAATAAATAAATAAATAAATAAATGGAAGTTCCAGAACAGCCAGAACCATACATAGAATCCCTGTCTCAAAAAAAACCAAACCAAAACAAAACAAAAAACCAAATCAACTACAAACCCAAACAAACAAACAAACCAAAAATGTTTTATTTACCAATATTTTATACATTTTGTTGTTTATTAAAATCTTCATTTGATGTATCACTTTAAGAAATAAAACAATTACCTAAAGTATGATTATAGTTTTCATTTTCCTGTTAAGGTAGAAGTCAACTAGAATTTAGAAAGCAACTTGGACACAGATTTTTGCAAAGTGAATTGGAATCTGCATTATTTTCTGATGGTGTGTCTGAAGCCCTCAACATTTATATTTCAAACAGAGCACAGCCTTATTTTATTTCAAATTGAAAAACTCCTCAGTATTGACCACCTGTTAAGCAAGGAAGTCTGCAGGTGTGCTAGGAGCTAGGTCTCAGGCTGTCAAAAGAGTAGAACTTTCCAGAAGAAAGGGAAGCAATAGGAACAAAACTTTTGCTCTCATCATCAGGTAACTGCAAATACAATAGTAATTAGGGAACTTCTGTTTCAAAACATTTTAATATTTTTTGACCTGTTAGATTTCAAAGCCGAAGGCGTAGTTCCCGTGCAACACATTTAGCTTTGACCTGTTAGATTTCTAATCTGAATAATCATACAAACATAAATAATTCAGGTAATTGTATTTTTTTTAATGAACTTGAATTTTTAAATATAACTAATACTCTTTTAAGGCATTATACTCAGTCTGTCTTTTTTAAGAAAATACATATTCTAAAAGTAAATATTGATTAG
Source organism: Sigmodon hispidus (assembly GCA_004025045.1). Taxonomy (NCBI): domain Eukaryota; kingdom Metazoa; phylum Chordata; class Mammalia; order Rodentia; family Cricetidae; genus Sigmodon; species Sigmodon hispidus. The sequence continues at coordinate 19,876 of PVIH01003235.1, read as the reverse complement.
TATCTCTATTCTATTGTTTTCTTTGCAAAATATAGTTTCTTTTTTAGTAAGCCAAAGCTCCCTTTAGACTACCAAACTGATGATGAAGCAAAAATATTTACACTTTCAAGTCAGGGGAAGAGCTTGCTGAGTTGACAGAGGCAAAAGGAGAGAAATGTGCCTGGAGCCAGTAAGGAATCAGAAACACAGCATGGCATTTAAGAAAGTTAGAGGGATGGGAGATGGAGTCTTGGAATACAAATAATTTTAGTCACCATTTGTTTCCTTCTGAAAGTAAAACTTCTTCCATTAAATTAAAAAAGTATAATCTATATGGATGGAAACATCACTCTATACAGGGAGGAGAAGGGTAACGTGGGCATTCGTGTGCCTCCTTGTGCTGTTTTCCAGACAAAGGTTCTAAAAAGAATGGAAAACACTTAGAAGATTTGGGAAAACTCCCTTTTAAACTATTTTAGTTTGCTATTGCAGTGACAAAACCAAGACAACTTATAAAAGAAGTATTTATTTGGATTGATGGCTTCAGAGTGTTAGAATCCATGTTGGAGAAACAAAGGAATGATGGCAGGAACAGTGAAGAGCTCACATCTTGATCTTCAAGCAGTAGACAGAAAGAGCCAGAGTAGACAGAATGACTGGGGTCTTTTAGAATCACACATTCCACCCCCAGCGATTCAACTCCTCCAAAAAGTCATATCTTCTTATTATCCTCAGACAGTTCTGACTGGGGTCCAAGTACACTGGTGTGTGAATCTATGGTAACCATTCTTCTTCAAACCACTATATAAATGTAGTATTTAGTTTCTGAGTTATCTAGCCCCAAGGTCTGGACCTACCCGCAGCTGCTTAATCCCACAAACTGACTCAGAAGCTTATATTAATTACAAAGTATTTGGCCTATGGCTCAGGCATATTGCTTGCTAGGTCTTACAACTTAACCCATTCTAATCATCTATGTCATGACTTACTTATCCTCCATTATATCTTGCTTCATGGGCAGCTGGATTGAGTCTGTTTAACTCTGCCCTCTGTCCTTGAATTTTTTTGCCTACCTATAAGCTGGCTTGCCATAGGCCAAAGCACTTTCTTTATTATCCAATGCTACTTCACAGCTTACAGAAACACATTCTATATCACATAAGCCATCTAGAAAGTTCTAGTATTATATTGGTCCTGTTGAATTTGCTTTAGACACTTAATTATCTGAAGAGAGGAAATAACTTTCTTAGTATTTGAGATAAAATAGAAAATATTTTGACTCTCTTTTCAATACCAAGCTATTTTTAACTCATTATTATTAAAGTGAATGCTTCAAAATAAAGATTTATAAATGTTACTTAATAATTCATAATCCAAAACACTGTTACTGTATTAAACAAACAAGTAAAAAGGTACATGAAGTGTGTAAAATATTTCTTGTGGACATCATAAACATGTACGTGGTTATTAAAAGAGCTAAGAATGAAATATAATGGGCCTATAGGAAGATAACTACAAATTTGTTAGAATTCTCATATCAAAATATAGAAAATATTTAAGCTGATTTTAAATGCTTTACAGACTGAAAATCATCAGGCCTCATGATCTGCCCCAAGGAAGCTAAATTTTAATCTCTGTGGCCCTAAACTGCTTTTAGTCACTTGGTAAAGCTTAGTCCTCGATTGGGTGGCAATTATAATTTATTTAGAAACATTTGTAGGTTTCTCTGCAGCTGGGTTTGCATTGGTAACGTACCATTCAAGTATACATAGTGCTTTTATATTCCCTTTACATAATGTGAGATGTAGTTCCTTACATTTGGAATTACAAAATTCTCTTAATTGTTTACAATTTGTCTTCAAGTTCAAAAGTGTATCATCACTTGCTACCATTGTAGTTGAACTTCTTGTGCCTCAAAATTGGTCAGTGAAGTCAGTCAGCATCTATATCCGTTTTCATGTTTGACAACCCACCCCAACTTGAACCTTTATTAATTAATCTTTATATTCTTTTTTTTTATTAAACTCATGGCATGATGACAGAAAAGTCTGTTGTTTTGTAAAATATTTCCTGGAAAATACCTAACGGATCAAGTCATTGAGTAATAAAGAGATATAACAAAGTTGCAATTCTTATTTTTAAAACAGTTTTACTTGTGAATTTATTCTTGAGTCTACAGAAATGCTGAGAGACTGAAGAGACTACTTATATTTATTCATTTGCCTTATTGAAGTTTTGAGGAAGATAGTGTAAGTTTTAACTGTATTCTTGACTTTGAGAGTTCTTGAAAGCCTCAGTAGGTGTCCCATTGGCATTCCAGAGCATCCTGTAATTAGATTTATAGAGTTCCTGGAGTTCACATGAAGCTTTGCAATTCACAGTAAAAGAAGTTTCTTTGGTAGTAGCCTTTACAAATGAAGAACCCCTCTCCACCCAGAACAAAATGAAATAAATACGCTTGCTTTAATTGAAGGTGGTTTTAATTTGTCATAAAAGTGACTTCACAATTTCTGAAAATCTTAAGTGTGCAAGAAAATAATATGCTCAAAAACCAATGGTGGAGTTGAAGGAGTATTGGGGAGATGCTGGAAGACACACCCATCACCAATGAGTACTGTTTTCTTTGATGACCCCAGCATTCAGCTCTTTCCTATGCAGGCTGTTTTGGAGAAATGGTTCATTCTCAAGAGTGTTTTTTTAGGGAGGATTTGCAACAGATAAGCAGTGGATAGGGGCAAGTGTCTGGGGGTATGTAACCCACTTACACTGTCTTTGAGGTGACAGTTACTCAGAAGGCAGTTAAGAAGTACACCGTTACAGTCCAATCATATTGCTCTAAGGGCTCCTATGAATACATATCTTAAAAACTACTCCTTTTCGATGTTTGCTGCTCCAAGTGGAAAGGGAAGTTAGGAGATCTGTCCATCAATGAAATGACAAGGCAAATGCTGGCAAGTGGCTATGGGAAAATATACAGGAAATGGCTTTGGTTCTGAATTATTCCTTAAATTTGGCTTTATGTTTAAGTCACAAATAGTCCCGTCTTATTGCTATTAAGGTTTTTTTCCTAATGTTTTTCTATTGCTCAATTTCTACTTGGTCTTACAATAAAAACCCAGAGCCAGATATTGGGGAAAAGCAGAAAGATCAGAGAGACAGAGGAACAAGCTACAGCCACTCCTCAGAAATCCTCAGACTAAATGCCTCTGAGTCCTCAGCCCAAAAGGTAGGGCAATACAGGCAAAAGGCTGAACTCCTGTCTCCTCTTACTCTGCCAAGCTATCCCACTTCCTTCTCCTTCAACTTTTTAAAGTGCTAGGATTGAAGGTGTGTGCTACCACTACCTGACTCTGTTTGACACAGAAATCCAGGGGATATCTATCTCCTAAGTGCTAGGATTAAAGATGTGGGTCACCACTCCCTGCCTGAACTTCATGTCTAAATCTGTGTGTGTCATGGCTGGCTTTTTTCTGATTTTCAAACTTTATTAAATATATAATATATTGACACAGTTCTCAGTAACAGAGCATGTTATTTAATTTTGTTATCGTCATGGCTCAAGTCATGCACATCCCTTTCTCCTTACATTTAAGGGACCCCTTCTGTATGTGGCTACACACTCATCATCATTACATGTATTGGGCTGGATCTACTCGATCATCTTCTTCCTAGGATTCATTTCCTTGTCAGACTCCAGTGATAGCACCAGAGATAATTCTTCTCCAGAATGAACCCATTAGAAGAAGCAGCAGAATTTCCCCTTCTCTCTGGTGAACTCACACACTGTTTTTGTACTTCTAGATTGTGGCAGGTTACAAAGTAAAATCACCTTCCTATTGTGTGAATGTTCTAACATAACTCACCATTCCACTGACAACTGTCCTTGGGCATGGCTCTTCATTGTCTATTTCCTCTACATACTAAGAACCTGCATCCCATTGTTCTCTGGCAGTAATGGCTCAACCAACTTGAAGATTCAGAAGAGAAAAATTTACTGACTTAGTCAAATGAGACTTGTTACAAATGATTACTGGATTTTTTTTCTTCCTCTTACCACTTTTTTTCTTTCTACAAAATATTTATTTTTATTTTATATGCATGAATGTATTTTCTGCAAGTATGTATTGCACCACATGCCTGAGAGGCCACAAGATGGGCGTCAGAATCCCTGGAATGGGAATTACAGATAGTTTTGAGCTGCCAGCATCATGTTCCCTCTTTTAATTTTCTCTGTCACCTTGTTTCTTTTCTTCTCCTTGAATTTTCTCTTCTGTAACAGAAGAGGTAGCCATCACTGCTGTGGGTTGTATCATATTTTCAGAAACTGTAGAGTTAGCTTGCCGAATAGGGACAGATGGAAAAGGTATTTGTTTCACCCCACCTTGAGTTTCTGCTGAATTAGCTTCTTTTAGACTTTCAGATTCTTTCCCCAGTTTGATGTTTACAGTTCAAAGCTTCTTCCTTCTCTCCAACTTGCCTGCACAATTGCTTTCTCCGTCACATGAGCGGGTTTGAGATGTTTGAGACTTTGTCTGTGCCTGTACTCTTCAGTCTTAGATGCTTCTGAATAGCATCATTGGCTGTCATTTTTGCCAAGAACCCTCAAGAAAACACAAAGCAGTGAAGAACAGCTTTAGAGCTGACCCACCCAGATTTATACAGAGATCTACCTCAGGAATTTTCTAACTCTTAAATGAGATAGAGTGTTTGCAATGTCAAGTACCCAGTGAGCATTCAGTAAAAGTCACCAATTGTAAAACTTTTAAATTGTCAGTCTTATCTCAGGGATTATCCTGCCCAAATCCCTGTTTTTCTAAACTAGTGAAGTCTTCCTTATTTCTATCTACTCAAATTAGTTTCTTGTGGTGTATAGGACTTGTGTAACTGCGGCTCTTTTCCAGACTTAGTAGTATAGTAGTTTGTGGCCTGTAACTGATGTTTTAAAGGTTTCTGCATATATTTCCTACTTCAGAGTAGCCATATGTCCAGCCTTGTGAACAGTAGTTATATAAGACAGTACATCTCTGTGGGAAGACACAATGAACTAAAGGTGAAAGAAAGAAGGTTTTTTTCAGTGACATGTTTTCAAACATTTGCAATCAGGATTAGTTTTTTTTTTATTTTTCATATGTCATACATGACAAAGATGGTCGCAAACCTAGGGTAAATACTTGGCTTTGGTCTGAGATCACTTTTAATAATAATTTAGCTTATTATGCAAATAACAGTGTTGCTTAGGAACACCTGTGTGGAGGAACCACCACTTGGGGGTTTAAAAAGTAACTGCTTCTGTTTAGGATCATGTTAGTAAGTTAATCCAAAGACAGAAACAACAAAAATCTTATTTCTGAGGGTCTAACCATGGAGTTTCCATGAAAGAATTCAGTAAGCTAGAAAGCACAGTATAATTCATATTATGGATCAAAAATAATTGAATCATAAGGTTTCACTGATTCAAGAATTTACTGCCCTCAATGCGCTAAAGTGACACCCCCCTTTAAAAGAATAAAAGATTCTTTCTTTCTCAAACCATTTTATCATCTACACAAAAAATAGATACTTCTTTTATAATATCACAGAAAGTTTTACTGGAAAATTTTGTTATGAAATAAAAGAATGTTCTTTTGACTTGAAGTATAGATATTTTTATTTCCCCACTTTTCTTTTTAAAAATAAGATGATTCTTTCTCTGGCATTGCTAGATTTTCATTACTTTTGCCACAAAATAATCACCAACTGACAGAAATGTTCTAATGGAAAAATTTCTTATTTGAAAAGTCTTGGCATGTTATAGACTTACCCCCCTCCAAAAAAATTCCATGATTAATTGTGATAGCCTTTTCTATTGGGATACAAATAATTGGGTTGCAGAGCAGTGCGTTTTGGAGTTCACAGTGATATTTCTGTTTCCTTGTCAAAGCTTAGCAAAGAGACGCTCGCAAGTAACTCACTTTAGAAATGAATTTGACTAGCATACTAAAATGCTATCTAATATACTATCATTCTAGCTTCCCTCCTTCCAGATGAAAAGAGCGACTGTCATATTAGTAAACAATTAATTAACAAAAGCCATGAGACTATGTGGCTGAGTGACAGAGGACTTGAAAGGAAGAAGTCACAACTTCCTCTAAAAGTGCTAGAAATTTTTCTGAAATGTTTTGTATACTGATCATTCTGGTCCCTTCATTTTTATTATCATCTTGTCAAATGTAGCCATTAGAAGCCCCTGGCAGACAGCCATTTTGAATAAAGTTGAAGTTGGTCATGGAGCCATTGTGCTGGAGACGGTCGTACAATAGCTCCCATTTTTCATGTTACGGCAGAAGTGACGTTGATGAGAAATAACCTTGTGGTATAATTTAGAATTATAGTGGAATTTGTCAATGGTTTGAGAGTTGTGTTTCTGGCATTGATCTTCGAGTTAAGGAAGGGTTTCTGTGCTGCTGGCTTTAACTGACAGCGGCTTTGTTCGTTGGCTTTCTGCTAGTCATACAAATGAGTACCTGCTGGCAGAGTGATACTTTCGCTTACAAACTTTTAAAAAGTTAATCTGGATAGTGTTGGAATGAAACCCATAAACTTTAGAACCTGATGTTCTTAATTTTTGAGGTGAGATCATGACAAAGACAGACATGCTAGTTTAATTGTTAACTTGACATAACCTAGGATCATCTAGAAAGAGACACTTAGTGAGGTACTATACAGAGCAGGTTGGTCAGGGGACAGGTCTGAGCATGTGGAGGCGGGTATTTGGTTATTATGTAAGAAGGCCATTGCCAGCAGCAGCATCCCCTAGGCATGGGGTTTTGGACAACATAAGAGAAAAAGCTAAAGGCAAGCAAGCAAGAAGCCAGATGTCATTCCTTGTTTGCCCTTGTCTGCCCACAGTAATAGACTATAACCTAAAACTGTGAGGCAAGTGAGCCTTTTCTCTCTTAAAGTGCTTTTTGTTAGAGTATTTTATCACAGCAACAGAAATGAAACTGTGAGCTCATCAATGTTCTTCATTCCCTCACTTTCCATCCCTTCTGGATGATCATGTGGTGGCTTATCTTCCTAACATGCCATGAATTCTTTCCTTTACTTAGATTACTGGTGACCATCTATTACTCAATTATAATGTGCAGAATGAGGGTATTGCTGTTTACCAATATTATCTTGTTGGATACATTTCTATATCATGCAAAAGCTATACTTAAGTTGGCACCAGATATAAAACATTTGGAAGATGGTATCCTGCTATACCAGATACTTTCCTCCAATATGTAGTGGAGAACAGGCACTATCACCTTGACCTAGAGATGTGGCCACTCGGCCTTGAAGCCCCAGTGTTTGGAGTGTGGCCAGAGACCCAGTTTAAGATCCAGTGCACAATGGCTGGCTTCCTGTTTTCTCTCTAGTGCTCTCGGATGGAGGACCTTACCCACACTGAGTTTCAGCCACATGGCCCAGTCCAGCATTCCAGGAATTGCATGACTATTTAGTCTCTTGTATTAGTGAGTGTTTCCCTGTAAGCCCCTTAACACATATTAAGCATTTTTTAAAGCTCAGTTTTCAGTAATTAATAATACCAACTATACCAGCACCCTATGGAACTTCAGAAAAAAACAGAATGAAACTGTGAAATGGGAAACACTATACTGGAAACATCCCAATTTATTTTTACTATGACCTGTTTCTTCACAGTAACAACCCAAGGTGTGCTTGGGCCCAGAAACCAGGCTAATCAGTCCCTTATTTTTTTTTTTTTAAAGAAAAACTTTAAAAACTATTCTTATTATTGTTACTGTCAATTTGTATGTGTTGCGGGTACACATTTGTGACACTGTGTGTTTGGAGACAGAGGTCAATTTTCATATTGAGACCCTCCTTCTTCTGTGTGTTTCAGGAACACAATGCAGGACATCAGGCTTACACAATAATGATTTTTACCCACTGAGACATCTCACTGGCTTAGTAAAAATTTTTATTTTAAAAAGACTTGGAGAATTTTGTAGTTAGGACCCCAGGGTCTATCACAATTACCTTAATATTTTACTTTCTAATAGATGATGCACTAAAAGTCCAGCTTGATCCTAATTTGTGAGCTCTTTAATGTATCATTGCATATACTTTGCTAGTATTTTGTTGAGAACATCTGAATCTACATTAGGGAAAGTGGCCTATAGTTTTCTTTTAGTCTTGTATCTTTATCAGGCTTTGGTAGCAGGAAATTCTGACTTTGTAAAATAAATTTATAATTATGCCTTTCTCTCAAATACTTGGGAAGAGTCTAAGAAAAATTCAGCATTATTCTTCATTAAATGTCTGATTGAATTTACTTGGACTTTTCTTCAGTGAGAAGTGTTTAATTATTGCTGATGATTAATCGCTGGCCAGTTAAGCCTTACTATCTTCTCATGATTCAGTCACAATAGGCTGAATGAGTCTAATTCTGTACCAATTCCTTCTGGTTTTTCCAGTTGTTGCGAGTGGATGAACAATTCATGTTTATAACACAGTGCTAAATCTTTCTTCTGTTACTGGCCTTTATTTATCAGCTAATTTCTCTTAATATTTGTTTTGTATAGGGGCGATTAATTCTCTCAGCTTTTTGTTTGTCTGGAAACTTCTCTTTTATTCCTGTATTTCTGAAGGACAGCTCCAGTGTGTGTGTGTGTGTGTGTGTACATTTATATAATTATTGTAACCTTTTGATGAATTATGCAATGACCTTGTTTCCCTCCTGGGACAAATTTTAAATTTAAAGTTATTTTGTTAAATATAGGCAGCAGTATCTCTACTCTCCTGCATAGAATTTTTTTATCATCACTAAATATCCAGCCAGTATTTTTTTTTGCAATATAAGTAAAATTTCCTTGTGCTTTTCACCCTACCTTTTCTTGTACTAGATAATTTTCATAGTGATAGCTTTGATTCTTTCTTCTACCTACTATAGGCATTTTTCTTTGGATTTACCAGGCCTTGCATAAAATATTTTATAATCATAGCATTGTATTTTAAAGTGACAGAAATTAATTTCTATCACATACAAAAATTCTATACTTCTGTTTTTCCTAGGAGCAAATCTGTTATTAATTTTACTACTTACAATGATTACAGTACCCATTAACAAATTATTGTAGTTATGGTTATTTTAAAATCTTGTCACTTAGCTTTTAGGTTAGAGTTAAAAGGAATTGATTCATTCTCTTGATGGGATGAGAGTATTCTGCATTTAGGTGCCGGTATTTATAATTAAAAATTTGGTATTTCTACTTTTGCTTTTTGTAAGTTGGGTATAGGGATGATTAATTCTCTCAGCTTGTTGTTTGTCTGGAAACTTCTCTTTTATTCCTGTATTTTGGAAGGACAGTATTGTATGCGAAAATGTTCCTAGTTGGGAGGTTTTTTTTGGTTTGGTTTTGTTTGTTTACTCTTTCAGCACTTCTAATATACTATCCCACAGTTTTCCAGCCTGCTGATGCTCTCACACTACTCAGATTTTAGGAGTCTTTATTTCATGCTCTAATAAAACCTCCAAATCTATTTGTGCATTCTGTAATCCTTGTTACTGTGATCAAAGGTACTACCAGCAGCTCTCACCACCTACTATACTTTAATTAACTTTCTAATCAGCAGTGTGTCGGAGCATAACGCCTATTTTAAAGTTTAAGTTTTATCTTTAATCTTTAAACCTATAGTCTAGTATGCTTTTTCGGGGCCTCAGCAAATAAAGTGACTTAGTTGGCATCCTAATCGTATTTTCTAAAATTCCTCATCTTGTCACAGCATGTTTTTTCACTTGCCTAAAAATCTACTACTTTATTAGTGATGTCATGTTCCATTAAGACACACACACCAAAACTCCTATGAAGGAGAACTGAGAATGAGCTGGAGATTCTTTCTGAATGTCTTTGCTGTTGACCTCTTTCTTTCATGATAATCTGGTGCTGATGCACAGTTCCTCATAGCTGATTTCACAATGACTTTTCTTCCCTATCAGCTCCACACAGTGCACATCTCTCTTTGGTCTGAGTAAATATCAAGCACAGTCGCTTTGCATGCAGTTAGACTTGTCAGATCTGGACTACAGATACCGAGGAAGGTACCAGCTCTGTGCGGTACAGAGAGTCATGCTTTTTCAGTTAAATGAAGCCAGATCTTTCTCCCCATGGAAATCCCTAGGTTTGGAACTCAGGGCAGCCTCAGGGCAAAATCAAACATTACTAGGAGGAGAGTTTTTCTGAAGGTAATAATCTGGGATACAGATTTGCCAAAGTCAAATACAAAGGATGCTAACTAACCTGAATGAGACTTAGTATTTGTTTTTTCACACCTCTCCACTTGAAGGTGGATTTTTTGCTCCCAAGACAGCTTAATAGGAATAAAACATCTGTAGTGGAACTGAGCCTGGACTCTGAAATCTGATCACATGCATATTGCAGTCTGGCTTTCAATTCAAATGTTTCAGTATTAAAGACCTTTGTGTATGAACTTTCTGAACATCAAGTTTTCACTCAATAAAGCATCAACACATTACACAGTCACATTATTAGAGGTTTACTTAGAAGTTCAGTTTCTGAGAAACTGTTGCTTTCTCCAAGTGCTGTTTTCATAATGTGGAAATTTAAAGGTTCTTTTGGTTTATTCTATCACTTTTATTTGCCCTTAAAGGTCATTATTTTTATACCTTTCTTCATTTTAGCTACCTAGCACTTGGGACAGTGTTTGCATGGTGCATATATGGGGGTATGGGGTAGGCAAGTCTGATAAAAAGAAAATCTAAGCAAGATTGAGAGAAAGTATAGAAATACATTCTACAGAAAATATGAAGGTAAAAATCTCTTGAGATCCTCTGAACCACACTCCACACCTTCCCATATAACTTAAAACTTATTTTATTTATTCTTTGAGAATTTCTCATATGCATGCAATGTTTTTTGGGTAAAATTCACCCTCAGACACTCTTCTCCAACTCATCTCATACCCCTCCCACTAGATTAATATAATTATGAAATAGCTATCCTATGAGTCACTTATATGCATAAATAAATGTTGTATAAAAATATTTTAAGAAGAAACAGGACAATGTGAAATAAAGATGCCTATGGTTCAAAACAGTTAATTTTGACAAATTTCTATTCTCCTTACTCCTGCTGAAGTTGATTCATAACTAATTATTTTAGGTTAATATCTTATACAACTAACATTTTCTAAGTATATTATATGTCTTGGGTGGATAACAAATCTTCTTTTATTTGCCATTTATTGCTAAATCTGGTATCATTTTTCATTTATTGATAATATTTTTTAGCATAAAGCTATATCTGTATGTGATATACCATCATTAGTTACTTCAGCATGTTTTTGATAAATAGCCTGGACAATGCTTAGTGAACGTGACTAAAATTGGCATTTCTAGATCATATTCTAAATTTGTGATTGGATAATGTTACTTCACCTGAGCCAAATTGCTCCTCGCCTATTGAACTAGACTGTGCAGTTGAATATGTAAAATTAGAATTTAAAATTGAATCCATCTTAAGGTAATATACTATGCTAATACCCCTTGAAGTTTGGCAGAGTAAAATGAATATATTCTATTACTATGCCAACATTGCCAGTGACTTTTTGCATAAAATTATAGTGTACATATTTCTATAAACATTAAATACTACCTTTTAAATTTCTTTCAAAACCATTTTATATAGCCAAGTATGGTAGTACATACTTGTAATCCCAACTACTTAATAGATATAGAGAAATAGGACATTTGGTTCTACAGGTCAGCATAGAGAGATGATATTTTAAAGAAAACAAACAGATAAGCAATGCATTTGGTGGATTCATTGTCATTCCCTATAAATTATGTCGTACTTTAGATTTGTTCCTGGGGTACATTTGTTATAAAGAGAATTATCAGTCAAGGTTATAGTCATGTTAGAGATGTAGATGCATTTTAGCAAATTGTTTCCCCCAGGTAAGACAGCAAGTTGTATGGAGTTAGATGTTTTTGAGTAGTCTGGGTTATATTTTGCTTTGTGTGTGTAGTAGTATGTTTCTGGCCTGATCTTTCTGGCCTAGCCCTGAAGTTTTGACATGCTGTCCCATGGTCCCGCAGTCCCACAGAAACACACAGACACTTATATTAATTTTATGCAGATTGGCCTAGGGCCCAGGCATATAACTTGCTAACTTTTTACTCTTAAACTAACCCATGATTCTCATCTTGTTCAGCCATGCAGCTCGGTACCTTTTCTCAGAGCAGCATAGTTGTCTTCTGCATCTGCTGGCTTCTCCGCTGGTGTTATGGCATATCTGTGACTTCTCTGCTCTGTTCTTCCTGTTCCCAGAGTTTTCTTAGTCTGGTAGCCCTGCCCACACTTCCTGTCTGCCTTCTGCTAATCAACATTTTTATTAAACCAGTAGGTGGGACGATTATTTAGAATGTAACAACATAGTCCTACTACATTCCTCCTCTTTAAAAAAAAAAGACTCCAAATCTAATATCCTTCCCTCCATTATCTATAACAACTTATAACCAACACTGTAAACAAATGCAAATTTCCATAATCCATTTTTTGGGAATGTGGGCATAGTTACAATCTAACAACATAATTCCTCTATGTATGTGTATATCTGTGTCTGTGTTTCTAAGCAGAAGATTCAGTTTAAATATCTCCAAACTCAGAAGTTCCTTTGATATAAGTTCTAATTATACAATTATTATAGTATAATTTCTTCCTTTTTTGTTTTCTTGAAACCATAATATACAAGAAAAAAACCGGTAAGATTTTTTAAAATGCTCAAACAAAGCAATATAAGACAGAAAAAAATCTACAAAAACACCATTGAGTTTGTTTTGTTTATATCATCTACTTCCCAGAAACTGGATCTGGGTCCTCTGAAAGAGTAGCAAATATTCTTACTTGCTAAGACATCACTCCAAACCTAAGTTTGACTATTTTTTTGATGACTTGCATAAGTAGAATCATTATCACTCACTCATGACAGACATTAAATTTGCCATAGCACCTTCTAGATTCCTCAATTATGCCACAAATGTAAGATAACCTTCTTTTTAAATGCTTAAGGCTGAGTAATATTTCATTTCATTCTCTCTCTCCCTTTTTCTTTGTGTGTGTGTTGCTACTTTCTTTATCTACTTATCTATGGATGGACCTTTGAGTTGTTTCTATATCTGGTTAGTGTAGACAACACTGCAATGAACATGTGAGTGCAGATATCCCAGTGTGCACCTGTCTCCCTCATACATCAGATTACACACAGTTTGAAGTGTCCAGAATAAATGGGAATCAGAGGAGGTTAGAAAATCAATAGAATCAGAAGAGACAACAAAGGACAAGTTTTGTTTCCACTGAGAAATTTCAAAGGATCAACCTTTCTGAACTTCTTGAGTAAATGACCAGATGACTCTGACAATCAGAGAAAAAACATGGGGCTTCTATGATGTGTCTGGAGGCAATTTTCCAGGCAATCAATATATAGTGTGTTTCATGGCCAAACCTGGGCTTTTCATCTGATATCTTATATTGGAATGTTTATGATTAAGTTTAAGAATTTAATAAAAACTCTATATCTAGATTTCAATTATTTGTCTTTAGCATTTATTTGGTTCTAGGCCAAAATAAAATATCAAGGGATAGCATACTATATTGTTGTAAGCAAAACCTAGTAAATTGTTCCTTTACCTGCGAAAATACCTCCAAGCATCATAGAGAAATGACTTGAATAATATTGAAAGCCATAGGCTTCTTTTCAACAACTTACACATTGTTTGCAACAGAACTGATTCCAAGTAAAAGATTTACTTTTTTGATGCATTGTGTACCTGAAACATTTGGGCTAAGAATTATGAAAGGCGCTGATTTAATCATCAACTTTTTCATCCTCACACATATGTCAATCTGCCTGGGGCACAATAAGAATGTCTGTAGTTTCATTTGAATTCAGCATCTGCCCACAGAACAGCTAAGGAACACTTCTATGCTTTCCTTAAGAGACTCTATCTTAGGAACCTTTTATTCTGTCTTTTCCCATGAAGGAATGAATAGGACATTTCAGAACACTCATTTTCCTCTTACACCTTCTTCTAAAATCTCATTCTTTTGCTCTTCTAAAACACCAAGAATATTTCTAACGTGAGCATCTTCACTTCCTCTCATACCCATCTATTCATTTCTAAATGTCAAGCAGGCTTTTTCATTTAGATTGGCTTTGGGTGGGTGGGAGAAAAATTGCTAGGAACTTCATGTCCTCAGACTCATACTTCATTTCTGGGGTGTTTGGTGCCCACATGATTAGCAGACAACTAGGAAACTGTAATTAAAAGACTCCCATGGCAAATCATTACTAGAACTAAGGTATCACCTTTGTGATTCTCTGTCTCTAGGTTGGAACATTCTGTGGTTTTTGACTATAAGATATGTCCTTGACTAATGGTTGGTTTGTTCTTTTTCCCAGGACTGACCAGGCATAAGACATAGTACCTGGTTGACTCTTCTCTCAGAACTGGACAGGCCCCCTGCTTGGTCTATTCTTCTCCTAGAACTAGGCAGGCCTCCTGCCAGGAAGGCAAAACTGAACCCTATTTTACCTTTTTTGTAAAATGGCTACTAGACTACAAAATGGGATTTCTTGAGCTAAGTTTAGTCTCTTCAATCATAGCTTCACACATTCATAGAATATGGTGGGAATGTTGATGTGAGGACACCATGTGCAATCAAATAAAGATCATTTTAATACCCAGCTCTTAAAACATGTATCATTTTTTGCTGTTTTTACGTAGAAATTTTGAAATAATCTAAAATAAATTATTATAACTGTGGAGACCTATTGTACAAAATAACCCTAGGACTTAATCTTTCTTTGTAACTCTAATACATTACAACTAATTAACCTGTTTTACCTCTTCCTTGTTATCCTTCCTATTGTCTGGTACCTGCCATTCTGGCTTTTGTATCATTATTTCACTTGACATCATGCCTTTATGGTTATCTCTGTTGCAAACATATGTCAGAATGTTCTCCCACATGTAGATAACATAATTTGTGTACTCATTCATCTACCAGTGCACACATGGATCATGTTTATATCTTGGCTACTATGAATAATGAGCATATTAAAGCAGATTTATAAGCATTTATTCTAATTTCTGCTTTCATTTCTTCATGTTTGAGTATTTGTGCACATGAACACTCGGACATGTGCATGTTTGCTCATATGTGTGATTGTGGGCCCATGTGTTTCATCATGTGTGTGCATGTGGGTGTCAGAGACCAACCTTCCAGTATTGTTCACTTTTTCACCCAATTTGAGACCGAGTAACTTGTTGCTGCATAAGCCAGGGTAGCTGGTCTCTGAGCTTCTGAAGCCTGTCTTTCTTGCTCATCTTCCTTTAAGCGTGAACTGGGATTGCAGACAATTGCACTAATGTATCTGGCTTTTCTGTGTATTCTTGAGATCTGGATTTAGGTTGCCAGGCTTGCACAGCATGTAATTTTACCATCTGAGCCAGGCCCCTTCTTTATTTTGAGAAATATTATTGGTCCTGTATCAGATTTGGTTGGCTGATTATTGTTTTAGATATTCATGCATTTAGATCCACAAACAATTTTGTTCTTAGTTTTCCTTTCTTAGAATATTCTTGTCAGATTTTAAATTTAATATGATTTAATTTTTTTTGAGACAGATCCATGCTGTATGGGCCAGGCTGGGCCAGAATTCACAGTCTTCCTGTTGCAACTTGCTGTGTTGAGATTTCAGACATGTAGCATCAACTTAACTGAATTTTCCATACTACATAACTAGAATTGGACTTCTCAGATTAAATGATAATTTTCTGGGGAATTTTCTATTCTTTCCATGGTGGATCACATATTTGGTCTATCTTCCATTTTCCCCAGTGCTTGCTGCGATTGGTTATACCATTAAATAACCTTTGTTCATCTGTTCTGTCCCAATTCTTTGTCATTTTTTTAGAAATGTCAGTTTGTTAGCTGCTTGAAAGTAACTGACACTGGTGAATTTCAGTGATTTCTGTGTCTTCCTTCTGGCCTGAACACATCATGTAACCTTACCTTGTTCTCATAGCTAGTCAGCACTGCTATTCCCATTTAGTACTTTTTTACAATAATCTTTTGTTTATTATGAATAAAGTCATTTTTTTTTATCCATGTATCCCCTTGATCAGACTCCCTTCCCCCTCCTGCCCCTCCCAGTCACTCTCTCTTCTCCTCATCATTTTATCTCCTCCCCAGCCAGGGCAGGAGGTCCCAAGGTCCCAAGGTGTCTTAGTTCAGCATCCACTCCAGGCAGGTCCACTTTCCTCATCCCAACATCAAAACTGGGTCAGGTGTTCCTCTGGAGGGAATGGGCTCCAAAGTCCTGGTTCAAGGTGTTTCAGATCCCAAGCTGTTCAGTGGTTGTGGTTTGCATCTTGGACATGCTTAGCTCCCCCCCTTTTTTTTTTCTTTTTAAAAGTCCACTAATGAGTGAGTACATCCCTTGCTTATCTTTTCTGGGTTTGTGATACCTCGCTCAGGAGGATATTCTCCAAATCCATCCATTTGCCTTCGAGGCATGCACTCAGGACCAAGGGACCCAGCTCTTCCCCCACTGCTACTTTCCCAGCTGTGTTCTGGGCAGGCAGTGGTCCACACAACAGCAGCAGAGTGGGCATTCAGTGGCCCCGTCTAGCATTTTAAGAAATTATTTCATTGATCAGATTTGTTGGAACAATGAATTCACATAGAAAAGAATTAGCTGAGAGGTAGAGTAGCCATAATAACATCATAGGTTAATTCAGTAACTGGAACAGTGGCTATGCAATTAAGGTTACTAAATTCCACCTTGAATATTTTTTATTGTGCCTTCAGTCTTCAATAATTAATTCCCTGTGGATCTACTGTCTATCATTAGTTCTCTCATTTTCTTATTTCATCCCATAGTGTATGTGTGTGTTATCTATGAGTTCCTATGTATACACATGTTCAAGTAGACACGCATATATATATGAGCATACATTTGCTTGTCAATTCCAGTCTCTTCCTCCATTGCTCTTCTTCTTCTTCTTCTTCTTCTTCTTCTTCTTCTTCTTCTTCTTCTTCTTCTTCTTCTTCTTCTTTTTTAAACAGGCTTTAGTGGGACTATGTTCTGTTTCATTGTAAATAATTATCCCACCTACTGGTTTAATAAAAATGCTGATTGGCAGAAGACAGACAGGAAGTATGTGGGGCTACCAGACTAAGAAAACTCCGGGAACAGGAAGAGCAGAGCAGAGATGCCATAGAGACACCAGAGAGATGCAGAGGAAAGAAGTAGAAATGTTGCTGAGAAAAGGAACCGAGCTGCATGGCTGAACAAGAATCATGGGTTAGTTTAAGAACAAGAGTTAGCTAGCAAAATGCCAAAGTCATAGACTGATCAGCATAAAAATAATACAAGTGTCTCTATGTTACTTTGGTACTGCTGGTCTAGATCTTGGGACAAGTTTGGGCCAGAAACTTCATACTACAATAGGTTCTTTCATTGAATCAGTAGCTCATCAATTCAGCTAGGCTACCTGGCTAATGAGGATCAGGAATCTACCTGCCTTTGCTTCCTTATCCACTAGATTACAAACACAGTTTTTTCTGACTTTAATGTGCATGCTGTGTGTGTGAGCCCTGGTCCTCATGCTTGCTCAGGAAGCACTTCATCATACTAAGCCATTTTCCTATCTCCTTCACTCCAGTTGTGCATTTTATTTTGTTATGAAGTCCAGTACATCCTGTCTGGCAAACCCTTCATTTTTCTTTGATTCTAATTTTATACTTAAGTATAATTTGATGAGCAACATCAACTGATGCTTTTGCATCAGTTATTTTCAAGATCCAAAGAAATAACAAAGAAAAAAAATGATACTCCACATTTAAATAAAGGTTAGACCTTGCTTGACTCCTAGGAAGGATATAAAATGCACAGTATTAACTTCCAAGCAAATGATAAGCTGGTCCATGTGTTGATAACTTCTACTGTTTGGACTGTGTCTATAAAGCACAGGCTGAATAATAGTAAAGTGGGATTCTGGGTTTTCAGACTTAAAACTGAATTTTCTACTAAGCTACAGTGTTTGTTGGTTTTTACTGTTTTCTCAAAGATGTTATCTATAAAATTTAAGTACTTTTGGAGGTGGGCAGCAAACATTTCCAATTATCTTTTTATAGGACAGAAGGAAAGGGAGAAAATATTTTCAGGCACGATTGCAAAAGGAAAATTCTTTAAAGGATTTTGAATTTTAGAGTACTTGTTGGAAATGTGAGAAAAGCATATACCATAGAATTTCCTTTAAATTCTTTATTTTTTCCCATTAAATATCTGGTAGTAAAGGGTTTATAGTTTATACTTCAGAGTCCTAGTAACTCATAAATAGTCTCTGGAGAGATAACACTACGTCCTTTGTAGGTTGCTTCAGTCAATAAACTATCTTCTTTCTCCCAGCCATTGTTGACCACACATTAGCTTTGTTTTAGGAGGAACAAAGGAGACCTGGCTGAGTTATTTATGTTACTGTACCTTCTACAGCAAGTCAGAAAAAGAGCTGATCTTACATTAGGCTAAAAACCAACCCCGGGGAGAACATTTGCATTGTCTATGCATTTGAATTAGATTAAATCCTGTTACTGCATTCAAAATAATTCCTGGTCAATGACTGTTAACTGTTTGTACTTTACATTCAACAAGATTTTAGCAATGCTCCAATCAATGAGGGGCTTCTTTAGCAGCATTTTCTCAGTAAGCCATCTGCTGTCATTTATACAAGGTCATCAACTAACAGCTTTAACTGTAGCATCAGTCACAAATATAATCTTTCTTTTTCTGTCTGAGCTCTACTTTGTTGTCTCTGAACATATTTAAGTTTCTAGCACCTAATATTTTAGGTGTTCAAAGAGATTTTAAAAGTCTTTTGTGGTCAACTTTTCCTACGTGTCCAGAAAAGAACCACAAAGCATCAGAAAAAAACCAAAAACAACAACAACAAAAAAACACAAGTTTCTATCACAACTACTGTTATTAATTTGCAGCTTCTTTTCTCTGGGGAGATGCTGCCTCTCCCTCTTTAGTGGTGTTTTTCCAGTCCTGTCCTGTCATGCCTCTAGGTATGGCCCATAGTGAACTTAGAGAGCTGTGGATGCTGGCCAATCAGAGTATACCTTCTAGAGAATGGTCGCTTGCCTGCTGTGTAGCAGCAATATATACAAGCACCCTGAAATGTGCAATATTTAAAGACATTCTGTATTCTATCTATTATTTATCCACAACAGAATCTTAGAGGAAGTGACTATTAGGAAGGTGTCTGGTGGACAATTCATATAAAAATCTTACAGTTTGCCCATTGTTGCTGGTTCCACTTCCGGGACCCAGCACTGGCTGCAGAATCCCAGCGCTCTCTGGGGCAGGGGCAGGTGGACTCTGTCCCTGACCACTTCCACGGCTCCTGCTGAGGGAAACCCCGCCACGACTTCGAACTGAGCAAACCAACTGTAGGGGTCTCTGAAAGACAGAATCAGACCCTGACCAGAAAGGTGACAGGAGGCATACAAACCCGAGTGCCACAACTGACCAGGACCCATCTAATCGTGAACCACTGAAGCCATGGGCAAACGTCAGTGCAAAAAATTACATAATACTACAAAGGACAACATGGTAACTCCGGAAGAGAGTGGCAATTCTACAAATACAAGGCCTAAACTGAGTAATGAAGAGGAAACAGAAGGAAACAACACCAAAAATTCCTTTTTGATGTTCATCGAAGCTCTCAAAGAAGATATGAAAAAAAGCCTTAAAGAAATAGAAGAACAGACAAACAAAAAATTGGAAGAGATGAACAAATCTATGAAAGAAACATGCCAGG
>PVIH01003234.1:101469-165684 GCA_004025045.1 Sigmodon hispidus | reverse complement strand
GGCAAACCACAACCACGGAACAGCTTGGGATCAGAAACACCCTGGACTGACCCTTTGGATCCCACGCCACCTAGAGGAACACCTGACTCACTCTTGAGGGAGGGGGGAAAGAACTGGATTTGGCCAGAAGTGGAGACTGATCTAAGCATTACTGGGTCAGTGGGACCATGGGACTGTCTGCTCCCTGCCCAGGGAGGGGTTGGGGAGTTGCAGAGGAAAAAAATGACCAGATGTGTTGGGAGGGGGAAGAGACCTTGAATAAGGATATACAGGGATGAAAAAAAAAATTTAGAGGGAAAGATGAAGACAAAGAAAATATAGGTGTAGCAATTTGTATTTCTTCCCTTGATAAGCCATGCTTATCATTCTTATCCTCTGTATAGTTATTGTTAACTCTTCCACATTTTAAATTCTTTTTACTGTGTTTTTTTTTTGATAAATACAAAATAAAGAAGGAAGAAAAAAAAAAAAAAAGGTCAGTTTCTAACACTATAAATGCAGTTACCAATTCTCAGGGAGTGGAGTCTCTTCTCTGGAGTTGCCTGCCAGTCGAGCAGGGAGTTCCAGGGATGCAGTTTTCATGAATCCTTACTCATGCTTTTAAGTGATGATGTAGCCTTTGAGTCATCATGCTCGTATAAGTAAACCCCTACTCATACTGCCGAGAGCAGCCCTCAGGAAACTTACTGGTCCACAAGACTAGTAAGGGATGGAATTGTTTCTTTGGTCTGTCTTGATGGTCTGTGGGGGTAAATGTGTGTTTGCTCATGTTTTGCCAGCAGTGGATGGGAGACAGTGAGGAAGCAGTGACAATGAACACTAGTGAAGAGGTTGCAGGAGTATTGATCAGCAATTGGATGGAAATGAAAAGGCTAGGCTGATATTTCTTGAGGACCCAAGTTCAGTTCTAGCAACCTCACAGAAGCTCACAATAGTTTGTATCTCCAGGTCTGTGGGTATCTTCTTCTGGCCCCTTGTAAAATAATTTAACATTTATTATTGCTACTTTTCCCACACACATTATTGTTTAATTGTACCAGGTTTATACCTTACATAGGTAAGTAAGAAAGTTTGTACTTAATCACAAGTACCAATAAACAGAGGCCAGGTATTTTTTGTTCTACAAACCAGAAACCAATTCAGGTCATAGTTAACTGGAGGGTGTATACATCAGTTTAGAGGAAGTAATGCTAACCTTTCTAGATTTGGCGACATTAGGTGTATTTGAATGTTGTCTATCTCTAAGTCTTTTCCTAAGAACAAGTGTCCAGGTGCTGAAGAGATTGCTCATTGGCTAAAAACACTTGGTTCGACTTAGGGGTCGTGGTTCAGTTCCCTGTCGAGCAGGGATCTGTTTCCAGAACTCAACTGGTGCTTCACATTTATCTGTGACTCCCATTCTGATGGAGCCGGTGCTCTCCTCTGGCACCAGGGACAAACCCTCAATGCAGAATTATACATACAGAAAACACTCATAAATACAATGGAAATTAATACATCTTTCTTAAAAAGAGCAAAGATTCTCTAAGTATAAAAACTGATCAAAGGCAATATTCAATTTATAAAATGGCAGAAAGAAATGTATCCACTTTAACACTTATTTATAATAATGAACACACTTATTTATAAATGATCTACCTAAATTAAATACATGGTTATCACATTTGATTTTTATTATTTAATAAAGTGCCTAAATTATTCCCTATGATGAGAGCTCAGCTTCAATAGTACCTATCTGAAATTATTTTACAACCCCAAATGTTATACTTTTCAAGTGGTTGCATGCTAGTGGGATCCAGATTCACACGACATTGACTGACTTTTTTCTAATTAGATATAAGAGATCCAAGAAAGCCAAACATCACTCCTAACTCAGGATGGCATGAGAGAATCTTGGTATCTGACACCTTGAAGTTTTCCTTAGTCATATGGATCTTCATGTGCAGTATTTGGCCTTCTCTGCTGTTCCTGATCTGCAGTGTCCTCGCTCTGTGATGCTAAATATGTCCTTGTTTCTCTGTTCTTCAAAGCTGTTTCATTTTCCTGTTTCTCTGAGGTTGACATGGAGAAGAATTAATGCTCTCAGCTTTCTGACAGCAGACATTGAAAGGGGCCATCACTGCATCGAATGTCACAGGTTCTCTGGAACACACTGCAAGAAATCAGTCTGTTTCATTTTTAATTCAGGTACCCATTATTTGATGTTTATAGGCCATTCCTAATTCTGAAACCAGAATTTATGGCTTGTGCTGGAGATTATCATCACAGTAATCCACTGGAACTGGGCCATGCTTCCTTGAGAACATTCTACCACTTTATCAATCTTCCTTGACATCTGTAGCTGATATAGAGCATCATGTTCAAATCACCAGGCCCAGGCAAGCTTGGATTGTGACTCCTGAACTTCCTCTTCCTGGGTTAGGTAGGCCAGTTTTTAACATCCAGGCGATGGAGAAAGCTGACCCGTGGGAAAGATAGGCGTGGGAAGTAAACAAATACAATTATAACTAGCATATTTCTAATGTTTTGGATTCAAACAGATGTCATTCCTTATTAAGTTCAACTCTCTGGATCTTGTTCAGTGATAAGTAATAAAGAAATATGAGTGTTTCGTGAAAAATAACCCATAAACTTCTTCAGTATACATAAAAAGTAGTGGCAGTCTCTTCTTTGGGATCATAAGCATAATAAACATAATTTGAACATTCCCATAAATGTTCTTTATGCCCATATTAACTCAGCTTCATTAGTACATGTCTACAATTACCCAGCATCTCCAAATGTTATGTTTTAAAAATGGCTGTTGTGATGCTTAGTTTAAGGTGTCAACACAACCTAGAACAGTCTGGAAAGAGGCCCTCAGGACTGTCTGGGTGAAGTCAGCCTGTGGGCAGGTGTCTGGAGGATTGCTTTGACTGGCCTTCAGTGATATGAAAGAAGTGGTCTCAAAGCACATGATCCCTGGTTTGGACCCTGGCTTATATTATGGTGGAGAAGTCTAGGTGAATACTAAGCAGATTCTGTGTTCCCTGCTCTTGATTATGGACATGATAGGACCAACTCTTTCAGGTTCTTGCCACTTTGACTGCCCTGCCTCAATAGACTGTACCCTGGAATTATGGATCACAGATTTGTCGTCTGAATTGCTTTCAGCCCAGTATTTTATCAAATCAACAGAAATAAAACCAGGGCAGTTATATGATCTACATTCACACTCAGTTGACCCACAGTCTCTTTACACCCAGGTACAAAAGTCTAAAAGTTGAACATCACATCTATATAACCCCATCCCAGGAAGTCTTCATGATGTATGAATTCCAGATATCTGTTGTCTTTGAATAGACACTATCTACTTTTGCTTCTCAGATATGTGATTGTTCTTCAGCCTCTGTTTCTTAGCATTAATTAAAGCTTACTGAAGGACTTTAGAAACCTCTGCACATAGATTTTCTGTAGAAGAATCACTCAATAAATCTTCATTTGTTGTTGCCTATGTCTGGTACCCATGCTGTGGACCAAGGGCTGTCTCATTTCCAAGCTTGCTGATTAGACTGGAGACAGGACTATCTTTAGACACCAATGCCAACATAACTGTGTGCTTCTATCATGGCTTGTCACTTGCCCCTGTTTTAAGGGTATAATAGTGGTTTAGGTCCAGGGTAACTCTTGAAACTGTGGTGATGGGGCATCTCACACTCTCAGAAATAAGATATACAGTTTAGCCAAGACTTGAGAATGGTCAAGCACAGCTGTTGCTTGGGCTCTAAAGATAAAAAAGCAGCATAGTTCTTTAGTAGGGGGTGTTGTAAGCATTCAGAGTATAGTGAACTGACTCTGCTCCAAGGAAGCAATATAGTTGGATCCTATGTGGGATAGCTCAGCTCAGCTCAGCTCAGGACAGGTCAGCTCAGCTCAGCTCAGCTCAGGTCAGGCAAAGCTGTTTTCCAGAGTATGGGAGTGCCAATTCTGAGGAGACTTTGCACTGAATATCTGGGAAACGGGATGGTTTGAGTCCAGGCACAGGAAAGTGTTCTGTCTACTGTGGGAGGATAAAGGACTGCTTCCTTTAGTCAAAGCAGGACTTCAACTTAATCCTCAGTGGTCAGAACATAGTAGCTTGAGGGTGTAGGTGGAGCCTTGCCCTGTGGCAGAGGGGACAACAGAAATCCAGCTTGAGGATGCTGAAACTGGGCATGCTTATCAGACAGAAGTGGTTCAGGAGCAGCAAATCCTTGAGAACTGAGGAGTGCTGTGGGGGCTCACCTCTATACAAGGACACACTCTAGCAGCAGTTCATGTTTCAAGATGGTATAGTGAGGTAGCTACATTGGCCCACTAAGAGGATGCACAGCTGGATAGATTTCAGACAGCACACTGAGGGGGACTTAGTGCCAGTGAGGACCCTATATAGTCCCTATTGGTGGGACTGTATGTGTCCAAGGTGGTGATGAGGCTGATGGCATTTTTGTTACTTTTTCCCAGACTGCAAAGTCTTTTCTGGTTTTAAGTTGGTTTAAACTGGTAAACTGGCAGCATGGCATGGAAGAGGTGTGGGGTTTCCTTTTTGCTTCTGTGATATTGCCCTAAATGTTCATTCATGGTCTACAAGGTTCCTGGTTCTCTAATCCTCCCCTATTTATTTTAGCGTGTGTGTGTGTGTGTGTGTGTGTGTGTGTGTGTGTGTGTGTGTTGTGTGTGTGTGTGTGTTGTGTGTGTGTTGTGTGTTTGGGTGGGTAGTTATGTCACAGCTCATGTCTTGAAGTCATAGGACAACTTGTAGGATTAATTTTCTACTTCTACCATGTTGCTTCTAGCAATTGAACTCAGATTATCATGTTTGGGCACATGTTCCATTATCTACTGAGCTATCTCTCCAGCAAACAAACATTTATTTTCTTTCCTTTGGCTGTCTCTTTGGAGGAACGAAGAGGTTTGTGCTTATCTGAGAAAATTTTTCTTTGAAGTTCCAGTGTGACTTTTATTTTTAATATTTTAAAATATTTATTTACTTTTATGTGTGCAAATATTTTACCTGTATATATGTATGTGTATTGTGTGTGTACTGTATCCAAGGAAGCCAAAAGAGGGCTTCAGACCACCTAGTATTGGAGTTACAGGTGATTCTCAGCCATGTGGATCCTCTGCAAGAGCAGCAAGTACTTTTAACCTTTGAGCCATCTCCTCAGCCCTGTAGTAAGGATTTTTAAAACTTTTAGAATGCCATTAGCATGGCTTTGCGTGAGACTAGAGCAACACCCTAAATAGACCTGAATGCCCATGTCTTCCTTTGTATTGACTAGAGTTCTATTACCATACTTACACTCTACATATTTTATAAGAACCCTCTTATATACTTCTTTCCCCATAACAGGAGATTAACTTATGAGATTATCCTCAGGTAGCCTTTGAAACTTAACACTACAATAAAATATGTAAAAGACAAATAAAATGAAGCAACAATGTATGTGTGCCCCACTACACCCTTAATTTTATGCAGTAAAATCTTCTCCTAACTGTCCTTTTAAAGCCAGTCAATGCCAATACTTTTCTAGTTGTCTTGGGGTTATTAATATTATCATCATCATCATTATTAATGTGTATTTATATATATATATGTGTGTGTTTATATGTGGTGTATGCCTCTGCTTATCTTTGTGGCTAGTTATATAAACTTGACACAAGGTAGAGTTATTAGGAATGGAGGGAGCCTAGCTTGAAAAAAATACCCTAATAAGATCCAGCTGTAGACAATTTTGTTAATTAGGGATGGGTGGTGTCAGCCCTGAATTAGTGCTCCAGGGATCTGTAAGAGAGCAGGCTGAGCAAGCCATAGTGAGCAAGCAAGTAAGCAACACTCCTCTATGGCCTCTGCATCAGTTCCTGTCTCTGAGTTCCCGCCCTGCCTGAGTTTCTTCCCTCCCTGTTCTGATGATGAACAATTATATGAAACTGTGAGTGAAATAAACCTTTTCCTGACGTATTTGCTTTAGGTTATGGTGTTTTCTCACAGCCATAGTAATCCCAAGTCATTACTGGTAATTAAAATTCAATTGTCAAAATACCTATCTTGATTTAAATTGACTCTGATTAGTCATAGTTCAGGCCTTGGGTAGGATACTAGCAGTTGAAAGGACATTTAACTGGCCCTTTATTTTTCTCACCACTTCTGAAGTTTTCAAGGAGAAGAAGGTAAAGGAATCCAAAAGTTACTGCTAGGTCTCCAAGTGTTGAAAGTTGACTTTTGCCCTGAACTTGCTACATTGGTAAGGGAAGACATGGAACAGAACACTGACAGTGTGATGAGTATCTTAGTGAGAAGATTGTTAACATAGGTATAGGCAAGGCTGGGGAAATAGTAAATGACAGAGACAGACACAGTGACAGGGTGCTTTAGTCATCCCAAATCCGTAGTAATAAAAGGAAGGATCCTGGAAGTTAAGACAGGGAATGTGGAAAAAAAAGGCTACATAGCAGATGTGTTGTTTATCTGAGGGACACGCCAATTTATAACAGCAACGCAGAATAGTAAGCATAAAATAATGATCCAGCCTCAATTTCCTCTTTGCAGTGCTTTCTCTAGCTAAACCATAAATGGGGATCAATAAATACACAGCATCTGGTAAATGGGAGCAGAATGTAATAAACAAACCAAAAAAAACCTATGGTGAATGACTTCAGTGGGGAAACTGAAAATAATTTCCTATCAAGTATTTATTAAGATTTCCTAAAGAAAATAATTAGTAGGATATGTGCATTTTAATGCATATATGATGGAATTTATTATGAAAATTGGTTTACATAATCCAGGAGATGAAGGGATAACATCACTTTCTGTCTCCAGGCTGGAGAATCAGGAATTCTGCAAGTGTGATCACCCATCACTCATGTGTCCCAGAGCCAGGGGATCCAATGGTATACACCTAGTCCAAACTAAAGGCCTAGCACCAAACGCTCAGATGTTAACTTCTATTGTCTGAAATCTTGAGAACCAGGGATGTCATGTGTCTGAGGGCAAAAGAAAGTGCAGGTCTCAGCCAAAGAAGAGAGAGCAAGTTTGCTCCTCTACAGTTCTCTACAGCTCTGCTGTCACAGAGGAAATGTTCTTAGTCTAAAAGGAAAGAATGGGTGGATAGCAGGGTAAGACCATACCAATGTAAGAGAAGCACATAGAATAGTCTGTATGTCTGTATCTGTCATCTAGGGTTCATGGAAGAAATGTGTAATCTTTAATAGAGACCCACTTTTCTGGTTCTGCCACACATTGCACTCAGACAGTCTTTATTGAGCTGGTTCATCTCAACTTTCACAGGCATTACACATGCATGGTATTGCTAGTGTCCTCTAGGTCTCTATTGCAACTTAGGCTTTACCTTCATAGCTTCATAAAATGGCCTCTCAGGCCTTCCAGTTTGCCTGACTCATCCCTACCTTAGGAGCTTTCTGAAACCTTACTACACACCTTCTGGCCTCTCCAACTTTTAGATTCCATGTTCCTGATGAACCTGTAAAATATTATCAGAGTCCACTTCACCTTCTATCTTGAGATGTAGTCTATTCCCCTTGCAACATAATTTCATTGCCAAATTTGGGGAAATGTTGATCTGGGCAACTGATTTCTGTTAGGTCATCCTGAATGTTCTATATTTTTTTTTCTTTTTCAAATGAGTATTTTCATATTGGTTTTAATTTTATTCTCTGGAACCTTTCATGATAATGGGTTTTTTTCCAGCATAATATTTTTATTTATTACTTGGTGATTTTACATCATGCATCCCATCAAACTCAGTTATCAGTCCTCTCAGTTTCATATCCACTCTTATAATCTCCCCATGTACAAAAAAGCCCATTTATGCTGCTCATTTACTTACTGAAGCATAATTTAACTCCCTATGGCCAGCCCCTTAAAGAGAGTCTTTCCTCACCCACATCCCTGCCAGAGGCCACATGATAGCAATTTTATCCTTAACACATCTTTATTGTAATGTCAATGAAGGATGCAGTGTTCCTTATCCATAATCTCTTCAACAATTACCTCTGTTTTGTCTTTACCAGTACTGGACAAAACTTTAACCAGGTTTCCCTCCTGCCCTCGCCAATGTGTCCAGATTGCTTCTAAACAGGGTGCTCTCTTTTTCTGTAAACCTGGGTAAGTGTAGTCAGATCTGACTGTGCTATAGACAATGCTTTTTGGCCTTAAAATTTTTTTACCAAACAAACTAGTCCATTACTTTGAATTTGTTCTCACTAGGAATTTTAGACATAGTTAGAACATAGCTGTTATCTTTGACAGAAAGCATCATGACTGGTCTCTGGTTCAGTTCCCAGTGGAGTTCCTGTTCTCCAGCAAAAGACAATAAACAAAACTCTACTGCCTACCCTTCTGTTGGCATTATGATATTCCTAACTCTTACCAAAAGGCTCAGTAAACTTTATTTGTGGAGCTAATGTTTCTCTAGCCTGAAACTCCAAACTCTTTCATGCACCTTCCATGAAACCATAGCAATGACCTCACTAGACATAAAATTTCTTTTTCAGTTATAGTTTTTTACATTTCTATGACCAAATAATCAACAGAAGCTATTTAAAGAAGCATCTGAGTTAGGATTTCTATTGCTGTGAAGAGACACAATGATCATGGCTACTTTCATAAAGAATGACACTTGATTGGGACTTACAGTTCAGAGGTTCTCAGGTGTCAGTTTTCTTCTGCTACCTTGATGTGGGTTCTGGAGGTAGAACACCACTGGATAATATCACCATCCCTTCATACATATGTGTGTGTGTGTGTGTGTATCTTTGTTCTTTAGTTAGGGCTAAAATCTTTTAATAAAGTGAAAATAAATTATAAATTTCAAATGGTGGATAGCTTTTGAATGTATGACACTGAGAAAATAATTTGGGGGTATGAACTATTGACAACTGAAGTTTTACCTTTTGGGTCATTCTTTCAGACTACACATAACCCACATACTATTCATGAGATAGTCTTTTGTTAAAAGTATGTTAACACATCAACTTTTATAGAAAAATGACACTTTCAACAAGCAAGAGTACATGCTATTAAGTACACTTATGAGCCTTACTGTAGAGAAAATTATTGCCTACTTATTTATCTTGAAGAAACATGTCCTTATGCCAAGTTTAAGTGGAGACTATCTTTATAGAACTTCTCTGCATTCTGTATTGTTATAAATCTTGAAAAGGCTAAATGAAGATACTCACGATCAGTAAATATCAATCAATTGCACCAGTAATCAAATATCAAGGTACAAGCTTGTCTGTAGAATACAGGCTTACATTTATGATAAGGCACCAAAATGGTGAATGGGGTTCTGCCTTAGATTTCATTTACACATGAAATCTACAGAATATGGGAGTACTCTGTTAGACAGTTGATAATTTAGACTTCATAAATTATCTGGCTAAGGTTTGGCGTATTGAGTATTATTAAAAAGGCCTACAAAATGAAAATTGGGGGAAAGATTTAGAAATCAGGAAGGATAGCAGAAGAAAAAATGTGTACTGAATCAATGATGTGTTTGTTTACCTCACAAGGCACAGTATATACATAGAAAGGTGACTATAAATAGCCTTTCTGTGTAAAAGATGGAAAATTATGTATTTGGCTTTTGTATATCTTTCTATATCATTGTCTATTAGATTCTAATAATGGCTTTGAATGTGTAAAAATAGTACCCTAGAAACTCAATGTAATTGACAGCCTAAGTTCTGGTGCTTTTCCACTTTCTTCCATCATAGCTAATTTTGGAGGAGAGGCACACTGTTCCTGAGGCTGTCTTCTGGGTCAGGCACCCAAACTCAGAGGATTTCTAGAATGAGCCTTACCTCATTCTGAGATGTGTATCAACATCTTGTGATTATGACTCAATAGAGGAATCTGGGAATCTGAAATGCCAGTGTAGACAGGATATACAGTTTCACCTTTAATTGATATTACAAGATATGTGAACTTTGGCCTAGCTATTTATACTTATTTACCATTGATGACTTCATAATGTTCAAGGGCTTGACATCTCCTATGCCAAGATCTCTATAACCTTTCCAGTGGTCACAAGCAATCTTTCTTTCAATGGATCAGGATAGTTTTGTATATATCCACTTATTCATCTAGCTGTACAAATACTGTTATAAAATCCATGGCTATTGTAGCACTTGCCTTATACTCAGGAGGCTGAGAGAGTAGTATCTTTAGTTTGAGGCTTGCATAGGCTTGCATAATTTATATAGCAAGACCATGTCTTAAATAACTAAGCACCCCCAAAATGTCTTACTCAAATTAATAAATTGAATACTAATTATGCCCACACTTTGATTAAGATCTAGTTGAGACTAAAATGGTTTATGAGAACTTCCTTAGGTGACTATTAAAACATATTTGTTAAATATAAAACATGAAACAGTTACTGATTTACATTCTTTTTATACATTACTTCAATTAATTCTCAACTACTCCACAGTGTAGATGATTTTACTATTGCCCTGTAAGTGAATAGTTTGAAGCTCAGTTTACACAACTGGCCATTGGTTACCATGTTCATGACCAATTATAAGATCAATTTAATAATTATTTGGTAGTACCAGGGATCTATCCAACCAATTAATGATATTTTAAATGTGGTACATTTAAACTGGTAGAAAATATCTTGAACATTCTAAGAAAACATTCTAAGTCAAGAAAAAAATTGTTTTATTGTAAACTGACATGTAATGCTTATTCTAATAAATTAAAAACAACAGTAAAGGAAACACATTTAAATCCCTTGACACTGGAAGTTTTTCCGTTATTTGCTCTGTTAAATGAGAACATTATAGGTTACTACAAAATATGAAAGAAAATAAGGAAACCTTAACATAAGAATTGGAAAATCCCTTGGAAAACAGATGTTCTTTTGGCTAAATGTAATTATCTTTATCTTTATATTTTTGCCATGTGAGTCTTGTAAAAAAAACCTCTGGGAACTGAAACTGTGTGTACTGTCTTTGGATATTACCCAGAGCCTTTGAAAAACCTTCAATTTTGAGATATCATTACATACTTTGGTGTACATATGTATATATAAATATATATATTTAGTATATATAGTTTAGTTGGACTAAACATATCTAGTACCTTAAACATTTTCTTTATTGTAAGAATACTCAAAATTTTTCTAGCTGTTTGAAGTATGACTATATTATTAGTTTCTGGATTTACTCTATTGCATAATAACATGCCAAAGATCCTTAATTCCATCTAACTATAACCTTGAACCCATTGACTAACTTTTCATAACTTTTTCTTCCTCTAATCCACCCCTGTCATTGGAAACCGGCAGTCTCTGGGACTCAGCATCCTGGTTTCAATTTCTTTTGATAGGCCTACTTGTTGAATTTCTGTGTCATATTGTTAATCTAATTTCAATTTAATTTTTTGTATGACTCCTGTAGTATTCATCATAGTGCTTATCATAACATATATTCTCAGCAATTTTATTGCAGATTAGTAGAAACAGTGTTATTGTTTTTTTTTTTTTATAATTGTTCCAACTGGAGTGAAGTTATATCACTTTTTCTGTTTGGTTTGCATTTTTTCCTTTGATCTGTGATGCTAATACTTTTTATTGTTTTCATTTGTTTATGGAGAAATTCTTTCCCCAATTTTGAGACATTATTCAGACATATTGGCAACTCTAGGATTTTATTTATTGATTTTTGAGTGTATAGTATGTACATGTGGGTATCTTTTCCTGATTAATGTCCACTTTTTATTTAATTAGTAACTGTGTGTGTGTGTGCGCGCACATATGCACATACATATACATGCATAGGCATGAGGTACTCATAGAATTTGGAAGAGGGTATTGAATCACCTGGAGCTTGGGTCGCAGGCATTGTTCAGCTGCCCTCTTCAGTACCAGGAACTGATATTGGCTCTGCCTAACTGCTGGGTTATGTATCCATCCTTCTACCTCACAGGTTGGCCAGCTCATAAACTTCTAAGATCTGTTTCTGAACTCACTAGGACTGGATTACCGGCACACAGGCTAGCCATCTTCCCAGCCCTATTGTCCACATTTTAGCTGAGCTATTTTGGTGCTTTTGTTGAATTTTTTGTTGTTGTTACTTACATTTTGTAGTATTATCTCCTTATCTAAATTCTAGTTTGGTGCAATTTTGACTTTTTGTTTTCTGTCCTTTGAAGATCTCTTTCAAGAGTCTTAATCACTTTACTCCCTAAAAGCAAATATTGTTTCCTGTATATTTTTACCAGTTTCTTGGTCTCCTTCTATTCTTACACAGTTACTTTTAAAAGTTAAGCTATTTCAAATGTCAGAGTTGATGTTTGGTTTGTTTTACGTTTATTTCCATATCACAGTCCTTGCTCCAGGAAGATTATTCAGTGCACCCAGTGAAGGCATCTTCCTGACATGCTGCAGTAGAGTGGGATTCTAAGAGAAGAGGTTTCAGTTTGCATGCTTGTCTATTTGTATATCTTTCATGCCTAAAAAAAAATGTGGTCTAGAATCTGTTCCCTCTGCTATTTGTTAAGCATAAAATATTTTTAAAGCTATTTCTACAGAGAAGAACTAAGTTTAAGGGCATCATATTTCATCTTCACCATGAAATAAAGATTTCACACTAAAGGGAATGCTTCATTTCAAAGCTTGAGAAAAATGGCATACATAAAAAAGTAAAAAAATAACAACAACAACAAAATTTTTCCTGCTATTTAAATTATATCCAGGAAACCTCTACATGAACACATTCATTTGATTATGAATTAACTATGTAAAATTTCTTATTTCTAGTATTTGGGGCTTTATTGTTTTAGAGATGAGCTTCATGACCATTATGTTCAAATATCTAATTTTACTTGTGCTATTTCAAGCTTATGTTATACATCTTTCATCACATTTTTAGTGATTTTGCTTATACAAGAAATTGTTTAATTAAAACCATACTATTCTGTAATTTTTTTAGAAAAAAAATGTGGTACTGTCATAGAAAGTGAAAGCCATAAAGGAATATAAGGATATTTGCTAGGAAACCCTCATGATTGGAAATTGAGACACAACAATATTATGGAATCTGTTGTCCATATATGGCTTTACTTCTGTGTTATTTAACAAATAACTTTAAAACACTTAGCATGTGAAAGCATTTTTTATGATATGAACATCAAAATATGCCTAGGAAAGATCTAAACCTGGAGGATAAAAATGACTTCATGAGTGATACATCCAAGTAAGCAGCTGCCTGATTCTTGTTATTGAAGTGAACATTCTGTGCTGACCATGTTCTCTTCTTTAAATGAACATTTCAGTTCATAGCCTCATCACCCAGACACTCATGAATGGATAGCAGAATGGATTGCTGTCTTCCTTTCACCTGCCAGCATCTGCCAGTCCCTATCCTACCTCATTTACTCAAACAGAGCCCCGAGTTCATCTCTTTTCTTTATCCTGACCATCACTGGATTCATTTCAACACATCTCATCCCTCTTAGAGCTTTTGGCCATGACCATCTAATTCTAATTCTGCCTGTGTTCTGATGTCCTCAAATCCACTGTGCAGACTCAAGCCCCTTTGATATAATGGCCTGACCGTTTCACTCACTTGATTAAATTGTATGACTCTTGGTTGTCTGTAGGACCAATTTCATTTCTTAGCGTGGCAAAGGCCAATAGGTCAAGCTTCACACTTTTTATGCTAGTTGTCAAATATTCCTTAAGATCTTGGCCTTTGCTCAAGCTTCCCTTACCCTCCCCATATTCTTTGCTCTTATCTTTATTTGCCTGACTCCCAGATACTCTTCAATACTCTTTATGGCTTTCTTAGGAATCCTTCTTTCCCCTTGATTTAATGAGAGTGCTGTCCAATCAATCTCTAGCCTGTCTTAGATGTTTCTATCAAATGTTGTGTCTGTGTTATGTCTTCTGCTGAGGCAGACATAGTGTTGAAGGGGTTGTTGCTCCTTATGCAGTGCCTATCACAGAGCAGGTCATAAAGATTTATTGATTATATTAGCCTGTTTAGTAAACCAAATGTTATTTTTAAAGTCCAGGAAGTGTAAGAAAGGATGATGGAATACAGAAACTAATGTCAGCTGAGTAGATTCCCCAAACATTCTTCTTAGAATGTGGTAGCTGAGAAACTACCATACTTATTTCCAAAGGGGCTTAGAAATTTACACTCCCACCAGCAGTGAAGGAGTGTTCCCCAGCAATACCACTGTTAGGCATATCTCCAAAAGATGCTCAACCACAACACAACTTGCTCAGCTATGTCCATAGCAGCATTATTCATAATAACCAGAACCAGGAAACAACCTAGATGCCTCTCAGCTGAAGAATGGATAAAAGAACCTGTGGTACATTTACACAATGGAGAATTACTCAGTGATTAAAAAACAATGACATCATGTATTTTTCAGGCAAAGAGATGAAACTAGAAGCAAAATTATCTTGAGTGAGGTAACCCAAACCCAGAAAGACAAACACAGTATATACTAACTCATAAATGGATGGTAAACACATAGTAATGGATGAACAGGCTAGATTCCACAACCCCAGAGAAGATAGGTAGAAAGTAGGACTCTAAGAGGAATAACATGGATTGCCTCAGGACAGGAAAATAGTTATGATCTCCTAGGAAAACTTGGAGAAGGTGTAGAGGGGAGAGGAGAGGGGCTGGAAAAGGAGAGTTCAAGAAGGCAGAGTTGGGGGAGTGACTGAGAGGTGAGCAATGAGGGAGATATTATGACAGAGTGAGCCATCATGGGCTTGGGAAGAAACCCAGTACCAGGGAAATCCACAGGAACCCAGGAGGAGGTCTCAGCTAAGTCTCCTCCTGGCAGTGTTAGAAAGGGTGCCTGAACTCACCTTCTCCTGCAGTCACATTTGTGACTACCCGAATTGTCATCATAGAACCTACATCCAGTGACTGATAGAAGCAGTTGCAGATACCCACAGCCCAGAACTTGGCCAAATGCCTAGAGTTCAGTTGAAGAGAGAGAGGAACAACTAGAGGAGCAAGAGGAGGGTCAAGAGCACAACTGAGATTACCATGAGGACAGCTGACCCCAGCTAATGCATGCTCACTGACTCTGGACTGACAGCTGGAGAGCCTGCATGGGTCCAAGCTAGGCTCTCTGAATGAGGGTGACAGTTGTTCTAATCAAGCTGTTGATGGACCCTTTGGCTATGGAACCAGTAAATAAATATCCAGGTTATATGAACTAACTTTTTGGAGCCCACTCCCTAGGGTGGGATGCCTTGCTCAGCCTTGATACAAGGAGGAGATGAGTCCTGCCTCAACTTGATATGCTAGTCTGTGTTGTCTGATTATCCCCTTTGATGGAGGGTGGGATGCAGGGAGATGGGAGAGGAACAGAAAAAGGGGAAGGAGGTTGAACAGTAGAGGGCATGCAAAAAGAATTATATTAATAATGTTAAAATATATATAAAAATGTGGTAATTGAAATATAACTTGAAGGAAGTCTTCACTGAGAAAATCAGGAGGTAAGAAGTGAAAGGTTTTCTCATAAGTGGAGTTCCAGAGGTGTGATTGCACAGTCTAGAACAAAGGACTCATAAGAAGTCTCATCATTTGTTCTCAGTAAATCCAAGATTAAGTCCTTGTAAGACCTTAGACACCAAGATCATAGATTTGTTTTGGATTTCATCAGTGATGGGGACAGAGAGGAGCATTTTAAGGCAAAGAGCAGATGTAATAAAATCCCAGCTTTCTCTACTCAGGCTAAATCTCTGGAGGAGTTACAGTTTGGTGTACTGCCTGGTTGCTCTCTAGTATATTGGTTTGTCATTTAAAGATTACTTGCATACAACCATGAAGTATTTAACACACTATTCTGCAAATCCTTCTGTGGTAAGGAGCATGTTCCATACCCATGGTGTTTGGTGTGGCAGCCACCCAACAAACACACACATACACACACACACACACACACACACACACAATATAATACTTTAAACAGAATCAGAGGGGATCAAATCATAATATTATGTAATTTAAGTTTATATTTAAATTAAAATGGCTATGTAAGATAAGTGGCTACTACTCATTGAAAAATAAACTGTTAGAGTTCTCCCAGGCTGAATCTTTGTAAGAAACATGTACACTCAGTTTGAAGTAAATTAAAAAAAGTTAATTCATATGCTTCTTTCCAAAGGTACAGAAAACTCTATAGGAACCATGAGATAATTAACTGTGGTTAGTGACATAGAGTGTTGACAAAAAGGTTCATGGCTAGGACTATATACAGATACAAGCTTGGATGGCATTGAGACTATGTAATATATAATGTAATTCTAGTGATTCTTAAATGAATAAAATCATGCTCAAAATATTTTTCTTCAACCAAGTCTTTCCTTACAGGAAGCTCATTTATTGATGAGAATGTGTGGTTTTCCTCTATGCAGTGCTGATCCTTGCCATGTTTTCTAGTGTTTTTCTCCATAATGCTCTCTGAAAGTCATCCCTATTCCATTAGCTGGGCTGTACTGACTTAATCATGAATCCTGCCAAAGGTTTTTCAAAAGGGGCATCTTCTCTTCTGAGCCCTTGGTGATAGGCGGGCCCTGACTGTTATCTGTGGTTGTGTTTTAATATCCTGCCCTATCCATCTCTCATCTCAGAACATAGGACTTGCCTCTAGCCCTAGCTCATTGCTTCATGATTTGTTAAGGCTTTGAAAACAGAAAAAAAATGAGGTGCTTTTAAACAGGACAGGGCTATTTCTCCTTGCTTTATTTATTTTTATGCCATGCAAAAGGAATAAAGAGGTATAAAATGGCTCAACTGGAGCCAAATAAATCTGGATAAATAGAGCAAGCACCCAATAAAAATCCTGGGGTTAGCAAAAGAAAGGTATTGGGGATGAGAGATAAAAGGCAGGAATAAAAAAAGAAAATCTAATAATTCCTGTAGTATTAGGGTCTATTTATTATTATCTAGGGAACAAAGTGCCTTTGACCCAATGAAATATTTTAAACTAGGGTTAAGCTCTTGGTGGAAATTAGGAAATTATCTTTAAAGTTCTCATTGGATCTTCTCATGCTGTCACTTCCCGTCATCCATTATTAAAGCTTTGTGTGTATCTGCTGCTAGCTAGGAAGGTTAGCATCTTTTACTTGTTCTGATGAATCATAGCACAGAAGCCTGTGAGTTTTTTTTTTTTTTTTACATCCAACACAACAGGAGTCTCTCATATGATTCCTTATGCCAGGGGCGGGGGGGTGACAGGCTGTGAGGATCCCTTTGTCCTAACTCCTGCCCATTTGTGGTGATCACTGCCTTCATAAATGTAAAAGGACATAACCAAAAGCTAATAATGCACAGAGCTAGAAAATAAATTAGATAAAATTAGAAATTGCACTTAGGCCCATTGTAGGTCTGCTTATGCCATTGCTTTATGATAGCCCTGAATTAATGCTTCACAATAATCTATTGCTAATATAAA
This sequence comes from Sigmodon hispidus, assembly GCA_004025045.1. NCBI lineage: Eukaryota > Metazoa > Chordata > Mammalia > Rodentia > Cricetidae > Sigmodon > Sigmodon hispidus. Next base: position 148,202 of record PVIH01003234.1, on the reverse strand, counting down.
GAGTGCTGAAGTAGAGCTGTTAAAGTAATCACAGGTTTAATTTGAGTCCATTCTCAAGTATCACTTTGGTATGGAGAACTTTTTCTTTCTCAGTTAAATGACCCAACACCAATAACTCCTACTATTCTTTATCCCTCCCCTTTTTTTACTATGAACAGTTTCTACCATATACACATTTTATACCTTTTAGAACTACACACTTTTATTTTTATGTATATGTGCCCATATGTATTTATGAGCACAGAGGCCAGCAGACAATCTTTGCTGTTATTTCTTAGGCACTATATGCCCATGGATACCAAGCACCTTGCAGAGTATTGCACACTCTCAAGAGACAGCCATTTTTTCATATCTGATGCTGAGAAAAAAAAATACATGCATAACTGTAGTTTACTAGATACTATCAATTGCCAAAGAGTCATTTGGTTGTGTCTTCAGGCTGATTGGTGAACTCCAAGTTCATCATTACCTTTCTGGTTTGTTATGGATCAATAATTAAAACTGTGTTGCAATTTGAATGGAGCTGTTAATTTATATCCTCATCAAACCTGTTCAATAACTCCCTTGCAAGTAATTATTGTAAGGATGTCATGAAGGCATAGAAATGAAATGAGCCAGTTGGAGAATGTCAATGAAACAAGGAGAAGTTTGGGTTCACTTGTGATCATGGGAGAATTGTTTCAGGGGATGTCACACATTGAGAGAATTCTTTGCAAAACCATTGAGGAACAGCGAGGGTGTTAACAGGTGCCTGTGTGTAAAATCTGAGGAAAGAGAAAGCCTTGAGAATATGGTCCTCCAGGGAGTAGTATTTGAGAAGATGGCAGGAGACCAGGAGAACCAGTTACATCTATTGAGTACAATAGATGATCTTGATTTTGTGGTTGTTCAGACTTTATTCTCTTTGAAACATCAGTTTTCCTGTGAGTTTGGTCTAGGGAGAGTTTTTGACAAGCTGCCTTTTCTGGGCTGCACTTCAGTGTCTCTTTTCATGGAGTCCATGGCCAACTGCTGATTTTCAAGGTCTCCTCTCAGAGTCCTTTGTAGTTTATTAATTTAAGAGAAGCAGCAAATTCCCTAGAGGTGAAATACATAATGATTTTTTTCCAATCTCTTTTCTAGGAGGTGTGACTGAGAAAGTAGAATTAGACTCAACCCAGGTGTCTCCCACAACAATAATAAGTAGAAAATGTCAACCAAGGTGACTGTCTATGTGTTAAGAAGTTCAAGCCCTAGGTTAAAGGATGTAAGGGAGAGCTCTTCTGCTCACAGAATGAAAACGTGTTGCACAAATTATCTTAAGGAGCCAAAAGCAGCATCCAGTTCTCACTTAAAACAATTTGTTCTTGGAATATTGTCAGCTAAAATTGTGGTCAACTTTTGCAAATTGTATGAATTTGCACTGCATATTTTATTTAGTGTTTAGCAAAACTCCAATATGGCTCTGCATAACTTACACAATACACCAAGAAAATGACTTCAGAAACTCCCACAGAAGTTGACAAATTGGGCATCTAATGCTTTTAAGATAATTGCATGCTTAGCGGTTAAGGAGTTGACTTGTTAAAGAATGAAGATCTGAGTTTCATGGAGACAATGCTCTGCCTGCTGCCACAGTGAATACGATCAAACCCTGTATCAGAAATATTACGGACGCTTAAAGAAGAAAATAATGTGCGCTTTAATCGCTGCGCTACTTAGTGTTTCAGTGAAGTGCTCATGAATCATATGCACTGTCATAGCAGTTCTGAAAACTATTCTTGAATTTTCAAGCTGTTATTTTCAGGAAATTTCAAAAGCAAATTGCTAAGTGATAAAGAGTAATTTGGTAGCATTGCTTATGTCAGTGTTTTGCTTCCTTGCAGACTGGAAAAACAGAAAAGAGTAATACCCTGAATGCCGCCATAAACAATATGAGCAAGAAGACGAGAGACCTCCGCAGACAGGTGAGAGGAAAGAGAGGCCCTGGACAGGAACAAGAAACAAAAGAAACTCTCATCTATTTACATACTGTTTATTGCTTTGGGTCTTTTAAAATTATAGAATAGGGAACCCAAAAGCAAGTTTATACTTTCTACATTTATATGCTTCAAATAGTTTGTGGCAAACAGAAGACAGAAGAAGGAGTATGTGCCTAAATGTCATGCAGAATTGCTATTGAATCTTGGCTCTGTCTTCATCAGATGTGAGTTCTAAGGCATAGATTTCATCTCTCGGAGCTTCTCTGAATCTATGAAATGCAATTAACACTGTGAAATTGGATTTGGGTATTAAGTAAATGCATATTGCTCTCCTGGAGAGATGGCTTGGTGGGTAAAGTGCTGGCCTTGCAAGCCAGAGGACCTGATTTCAATCCCTGCCACCCTCTTGGGAAAAGGCCAGGTGTCAGGGGAGGATTGTAATCTAAGAGCTGGGCTTATGGAGACAGCTGGATTCTAGGGTCTCTCTGTCTGGTCAGCCTAGATTACTTTGTAGCTCCTCATAGTTTAAGGCCCGGACACAAGTGGGAAGTGTGTGGATCCTCATTAGTGACATTGGAAGTTATCTTCTGACCTCACATGCATGTGCAGCACATATACAAACACGTGTGCACAAGTGAACATGTACACATACATATATACACATTCACTTCCACATAAAATAAAGTCAATATTTATAATTGTCTGACACACTACATGTCTGGAGCTGTTGGTAAACTGATTTTATGACAGTACCGTGGTGGCTAGTTTTAATGTCAGCTTGACACAATTGGAGGCATCTGAGAGGAGAAAACATCAGTTAAGAAAATACCACCAGAAGATCAGGCTGTGGGCAGTCCTGGAGGGTTATTAATTAATTAATAATCAGTGTTATTAATTAATGATCAGTGAGGGACACCACAGTCTATTGTGGTTGGGGCCAACCCTAAGCTAGTGATCCTGGGTTCAATAAGAAAGCAGGCTGAGCAAGTCAGTAAGCAGCATCTTTCCATGGCCTCTGCATCAGCTCAAGCCTTCAGGTTCCTGTCCTGTTTGACTTTCTGTCTTGATTACCTTCAGCAATCCACAGTGATGAGGAAGTGTAAACCTGATAAGCCCCACCTTCCTCAAATGGCATTGGTCCTGACTTTCCATAACAGCAGTAGTCCAACAGAGCATCCAACAGTTGAACAGTTTCAGTCCTTCAGGGACAAGTTTCTGTTGAGACACACTTTTGGTCCTTATTCACCAGAATCAGATCAGAAAGGATTTTATTAAACAGTTGAGAAGCCCAGTGTTAGGACACAAATAAATTTTCCCCCAAAATTTAGGCAATTTCCAAAGCCTTTGCTCCCTAATCCTTTGCACTGTTAATTAGTAGATATATTTTTTTCTTCTGGACAGCTATAACAGTCACCATTAACTCATAAAAGCAAGGGGAAAGGCTTTTAACCAGTAGCTTTTAATGCTATATATAGTTAAATGGGAAGAATTGGAGAAATGACTGGGCTGTATTTTAATTCAGAAGTACATCCACATGCAGAATAATAAGGATTCCCAGATAGTGAGTTTGTGTAGCAGCAGAATTTTAAATTCTGTAAAAATTATGCTTTCTCAGAGTTAAGGCCTTCACATGAATTCTCTTTCTGCGTCAGTACTTAGAATCATGGGATGTAAGAGTGAAAGGAATCTACTAGAACTGCCCTTTGAGACACTGATGAGAAAACCAGACAGTGTGGTCCAGGGACTAAGGAGCAAGGGGGATTCAGTCAGGACCTCAACAAGGACCCAGAAACTTGGACCCTCAGAGTTTTTCTTCTCATTCTTGTATGATTTTTATTTTCTGTCTTACCTAGGATTCTTTCTCATCTTGATACAGAGACTTCTGTATGTCATGCTAGCCTCAAACTCCTGACCTCCCACGTGGTATATACTAACAGGACAGGTTAGAATGGGGTCACTGTATACATTACCATGGCAGGTTAGTCTGGGATTACAGTATACACCACCATGGCAGGTTAGGCTGGGATTACAAGTATATGACACCATGGCAAGTTAAGCTGAGGTTACAGTACATACTACCATATGTACTGTAATTTACTACCATACTAAATTACTACCATACTAAATTAGGCTGTAGTCACAGGTATACACCACCATGGCAGGTTTTTTGCTGAGGTATTGAGTATAAAGCCAGATCTTTCTGTCAGCTTAGCAAACCCTTCCCCAGCCCATCTTCAGGATTCCCACCCCCTCCTGCTGTTCTTAGGGTTTAGCAGAACTATTTCTATGGCTGTCAACAACAACATTTCTTGTCCCTGTATCTTCCATCCAGCCTGTCACTAGCAAATCTGTGCATAAAATGCTAATCTACATTCATACCTCCCAACCTTTACAGTTATTATTTTTCTCAAAGACTTCAGGAAAAGCAATTTCTTACATATTGAATTAGAAGATTTAACAAATCAAACTTAACATGTGCAGTTAAGTTTGAATTTTGGTTAGCAGCAAATATGTCTTAACATAATTATACCCCAAAAGATGGCATGGGACATCTTCCATTTTGTAAAAAGTGTGTTTACTTCAAATTCAAATATTCCCAGGTGTCCTATATTTTATCTTGCAATCATGCATGGTTTGTCTCCTCACTATCATTGGTGAGATTCAGACTGTCACATCAGGGAAGCTAATACTTTCTCACAGTCATTTCAGTTTGTAGAGTACAGCTGTGCTCTGGGGATTTCATGGAGCAACATCTATTGCACAAATTATATTTGATAATATTAACAAAAATTCAGAACCAAATACTGTAGAAAAGCTGAGCTATCAGGGAAGCAAGCCATATCCAGTTCTCACATAGGTAACTCCTCAGGACATAAAGGGTAGGTCCTGTCTCTGGAATCCAAATCCTCAGATTCAATGCCCCTGAGTAATCTTCTGAAAGAAATTCTTTTCCTACTCAGCTATCAGAATTCTAGGTTCAACTTTTCTAGTGCTAAGATTAAAGATGTGTGCTACTACCACCTGGCTCTGTTTGGCCTTGAACTCACAGAGTGCTGAGATTAAAGGTGTGGGCTACCACTCCCTGACCTTAGTGACTTAGCTCTGTGATATTTCAGGCTATTTTTTAATTAAATATTCAGTATATCACTACAAACAGTACTTAACTTCTTTCAGTTTCTTCTTTCATCAAGCACCATATATAAGACCCATTGTGATCCTGAAAAGCCACTGCTGAGGATCATCAGGACTCTTTTCATATGGTCTTCACTTGTGCTGGTGGCAGCAAACCATTGACCATCATGGCTCAAGTGGGGAATTGAGATCCAAAGTCGAAGAATATGACTTTTTCTGCATTACACAAGTTAAACACAGCCATACAAGTCACTCTAAATGAAGGACCAAGCAGGGGCTCTTTTAAATTTGTAGAAACAGCATTTATGTTTGTGAAAACATGGGATGAACTGGGATGAAGCATACTCTTTGGAGACACCTGTGATCCTCAAAGTTACTCTCAGTTCTGTGACTCTCATTATCCAGCTACTCTTTCTTCACACCCAAAATGACTTCATTTCCCATTGTGAAGTCTACTCTTTGGGTATATAGTCAAGGTTTGGGAATGTAACATTTTTCATTGAGTGCTTTCTTGGCATGCTTGTAGCTCTGGTATCAATTCCTAACACCTCATAAACTAGGCACAGTGGTATTTATCTGTCAAATATGCACTTAAGTAAGAAGGCAGGACAATCAGAAGTACAAAGTTATTCTTTGCTATAAATGAGCTTAAAGCCAGCCTGCATTACATGACACCATGTCTCAAAATAAATGAATAAATAAAATGAAACTTTGAAACAGCAAAATGAATAATCTCTACATCTTTTATGATTTTAACTTTTTTTTGAAGAGTTTATTATAAGCACCTTACATATGATCTTTTCTAACAAAAACAAAGCCCTGCTCTTAAACTGTCTTTGAAATATTTAATAATCATCTCTTGTTCTAGAACTGGTTTTATTTTTAGTAAAACATCCTAGGAACTTCTCTTTTTGCTCATCCATCCTTATCTATTTAATAATTGCTACATTTCATCAGTAACAGAAATGTCTTAGCTTTAGCTCAGAGAATGATTGAGTCTATAAGAGGAGTCATACCTTCTTTAGCAATGTCTAAGGAGTAGCTATTATACATTGTGGAGCATGAAGATGGAATGTTGAGCATGAGACATTGTCAGTTTTCTGGTTCACCTTTCTTGCTCTGTGGCTTTCTCACCCATCTTATTAGGGATGGAGTCAAAGATCTCAGTGTGTTGTTCTCACTTATCTGTGACTTAATTACAACACTTTTATTTTTTAGGGTTTTTTTTCAATCTCTTTATTTCCTCCTCACAAGAGCTATATACTCAACCATCTCTGAGAAGAGGATCTACTGACTTCTTAGCAAATAAGCATCTTATCCTTCAGCACACAATTGCAAACTCATCCATCGTATTCAGCGTGCTGATAGAATGCTCATGGCTTCCTCAGCTCTGCTCTTTCTCTGCTTCTTGTTCTTCTCTTTCTCATCTGAAGTCACCAGGTTCTGAAATCGTTTGGATGCTACCCTTTCCAGCAAACCTTAACTGTTTTCTCCAGCAAGAATTACTATTATTTTCTGAGAGCACTAAAAACACCCAAACATCTTTCACAATAGCCATCTCTCCTCTGCCTGTATTTTGTTTTGTATCTTGTGAAGATTTTTCTTCCCAAAAGATTCTAAGCATTTATAATGATAACTATGATCAGATGCCTCATTTGCTGATTATTTTCAGAACTCTGTAATAAGTCTATTCTTTGAGTTATTGATTTTATCCTTGAAATAAATAATGCTATAGTGTTACATAAATTCTTAAGGGTATCAATTTGCTAAACTTTTCTAGGTAGAGCCAAGGTTCCATCCCAGGTTTGATGGAACTAAAGCCCACATATGTAACCAAACCACCAGGGGACAAGGAAAAATGGGGTGTTGATTTTCAAAACCCCAGAACCAAATACACTGATTTTTACTATCATTTATTTTTTTCATTATTTATTTTATAAATTTTTCAAAACTTCACTTTTTTTTATCCTTTGACCTGGCCTTGTATTATTTACTTAAGAATTAATTACTCATCTCTTGGAACTCCCAATAAATAATGTTTTTAAATACTGTTACTTCATCAAAATATCCAAATATATTCTACTTCTGCTGTCTTGCAAAGAACAAAACATACTTAATTTTACTAAAGGCAGGTTAAAAGTCTCACTTGTTTATATTACCAAGAAAAGGCATTGCAGTTCATAGGTGTTAAAATAATGATGTAATATATTAATTAATATAGAATTCTGATGACAGATTCACATGACCCTGATAGATTATTTCATTGTTTGATTACCTCGCTGGAGGTATCTTTGCTTCCCCCATTGGCAGCTCAAATACAACACTTAGAAAGCCAGTATCTGCTCTTGTACCAGTCATCATCAGCATCATAAATTGTCATGAGGCCACATCCCACAATCTTGGCACAGTGACTGGACACTGAATTGTTACTTGATTTAGTTCTAATTGATTACCTGAGTTTTGCAAAGCATATTTTGCTCACTTACTTAAAGTTAAAACATGTGTATACACAGAGTTTTTATGATTTTTGAAAGGAGGAACGTTTTCTGAAATACTTTCTTTGCTTTTAGTGGTGATATATTATATATTTAATAAAACTAGTCTGGAATATTAGAGGACAGGGCCACCCCTTCCAGCCTTTTATTTTTGTGTGTTTTATTTTTCGAGACAGAGTTTTTTGTGTAACAGTCAGTCCTAGCTGTCTGGGAACTTGCTTTGTGGACTAGGCTGGCTTCAGACTCACAGGGATTCTCCTGCATCTGCTTCCCAAGTGCTGGGACTAACAGTGTGCACTACCACTGCCTGGCTTGACCATGGGTGGATCTCCTCTGATCTTCCAGACTGGTTTTATTAAATATATAACATCCATTTTCCCTTCACAACTTATTCTTTTTTCTCTTTTGATAACTCTGTTAGGCTTCTTTACAGTTTCCACATGGGGCTTTTACTTTTGTGTTTCAATTGTAGAGAAATATATTATTTTGTTTGAGATACTAAACCAGTTTTATCAGTGGGAAATAAAAAATTGATGCCTCAGAGACCTTTATTAAGCTACAGTGAAAAAAGACAGAAAGACCCTCAGTTTGGCTTTGCTCTGACATCATTCATACTCTACCACAAGCCAGTATTTATTGAAAATTCATACCCCACAACTCCTATTGGCTTCCCACTAACTTCAGATTTTAGCAGTATATCTTCATGTGTAAATGTCTTCTTTAAATTTTTTTTTATGTCATCTAAGTGAAAGAAATATAGTAAGCTCCAGACAGGAAGACAGTATGAAAATAAATAAGTTTCAGGCTATGTAATTAATACATACATAGACAAGGTGGGAAGAGAATGTCTCATAGGAATATGTCAAGACAAATGAAGATTGTATAACAGAACATCCTAGAGTTTCTGCATTTTGTCCCTAGCCAACTGGCTAGTTTTATCTCATTGTAATCTCTTTTGCATGGTCAGCAAAATGTACAGCCTGACAGAGTTATATTAAGGGATATGCAAAGCAGAAGTGACCATATGATTTGCAAAGGCTAGAATATGAAGACATTGAACCTGTCAGAGGGGAATGACCAGGCATTAACAACAGAGGAAGGTGTCTTTTTCAAATTAGATCTAGTTCATGAGAACAGACACTTAGTACAGGACTTTAGAGTGCAAGTAGTTTATTTTGGAGGTGATTCCAAAATATAATTATTTTTGTAAATGCCAAGCAAGGCAGGAAGAGAGGGTATGCTATCAAAGCTGTAGCTACAGGGGCTGGAGGGCATCTGCCAATCATACTCCCTCCTCAGGTTACCAGGCCAATGGTGGAAGCCAAATCTAGTAGCTCTTGATATTGTGTTTTGGTGTTCCTGAGGATGTGAGCTCTCTTGCAAGCTAAAGAAGTAAAATAATAATAATACTTCTTATTATTCTGTGCTCATTGAGACTCAAAGTAAGCAATGAGCACAGAATAATAAGAAGTATCATCTTCAGAGGACCTAGTATCGAGGCCCACAGCAAGAGGTGAAATTGGAGACTGATCTGGAAGCTATGCAGTGTGGTACTGAGCCTCTGTGGTCAGCTCTAACCATGGCCATGAGCATCGGGGTAAAGGGTTTGCTTTTAGCAAGTTAGGAAGGAACTTCCACAAGGACCCTGGGATGTTTGGCTAGGTAGTTTGTTATTTGCCTGGATTAAAAATGCTTTCTAAAGGAAAATAAGGCCTACTCTTAGAGGCTTCATTTCACAAGTAACAAATTTCTGACAAATTCATCTGTCATGAGATAAAACGAACAAATGTCTTACAATGTGAGACAATAGTCTCTATCTCTAAGTTTTATGAGAAAAAATATCATTTGAAAAATCATAGGAAGATGATGTGACATTTTAGATTTGATTGTAGACAGGGACTATATCATTTACATTAGTGAAAAAAGCCCATTTTTTCCCAAGTTTATATAAAATATAAATACTTATATGTTGCATTTATTGTCTAGGGTATTATTATTTATGTTTATAGACAACTATAGACAAATATATAAGTAAATATTATGATGCCCCAAAACAATTTAAATGAAATTGTGTAAACAAAGACATTTAGCTAGATTCTCAAATACAATTTATTGTTTAAGAGCCCATTTAAAAACATGCATTTCAGGCTTCTTCATCTCACAGTCAAATTACTAGAAATCAGATTTTATATGCAGTGTCTCTGTTCTCTTGCTTCCCAATCGCTCATGAAGAAATATTGGTAGGATTTCTCTATCTAGTTTTTTATAGTTTGCAGTTGTGAACCTAGCAAAACAGTTTCACTGAGGATCTTCCTGCAGTCTATGATGTTATTGGGAGCCAGAAATCTTCATAACGCTTCTCAACTGGCTTTATCAATATGAGTGGAGGTGTGTTCCTACAAGAAACTGATAACCCCTATGGATTTATCATCCTATAATTATTTTAGGAAGACACTATTCTTTTCTGTTTTGAAGTGCTGGGATTTAAACCTATGGCCTCAAACATTAAAGGCAAATGCTTTCTGACACTAAGCTATATGCTTAGCAAAGAAAACTTTATCATGCTGGACCTGGAAACTGAAAACCAGTATAAATTCTTACACTATTTAAAACTAAGCTGTCAATTGGTTTTAAAAATACCCTAAAATATAACCCTCCTAGAAGTCAAATTGCAAACTTTCTATCTGATCGTTATCTTTGTATTTAGAGAGAGGTTGAGGTTACTATACACAATGAGCAGATTGATCCAAAAGCCTTAGGACTCATTCATAACCATTGATGTTGTTTACTAGAGTAAAATATCAGGATATTGTAATCACTGTAGTTTCAGTACTGGAAATACAATAAATTCATCTTCAATGCCATTTGTAAATCTCAGGAAATTTCTGCTGAGTGTAGTAATTCTCTGAAGCCATTTATAATCTTTCATATAATTTAATTTAAAGGAACTAATTGTGGCAGATTGCTACAGTTGTTTAATAATGTAAGGTGTTAGGGCAAGAACAGTTAATGCAAATGGAGAAAATTGGACATCAGACTCATTTATTCTTCTTCTTGGTCTATTAATCTATTATCATCTAGTGCAATTTGTAGTCTCACTTCATTTGGTTACCATCAAGTCTACACCTTAGATAATCAAAACGTACCACCAATCCTTCCAATAAGCTAGAAAGTATTTATAATTATTAAATTATGATGTGTGCTTTCCATTTGTTCACATGCTGATCATTCTAATTATGTAATTTCTTTGAGAAAAAATATTAAATTACCAATTATGATTTGAATTATGGGCTAAATATAATATAATAAAAATTAGTAGCATTGTTAACAAGGGAATTATTACTGCTTGTTTCTTTATCCTGAATATTTTGTTTATTTTGCTTATAAAGGTGTTCACACACTGTATCCCATATTATCATGATAAGGATTGCTTAGAAAATGTGTAAAATGAGCTCTAGAGCCACTGAGATCATAAGACTGGAAATAACATAAACGGTTTCTTGGAAATAAAAGGATTATTTTTTCTTCTCAGCTCCGCAAGGCTATTATAGATCACATATCAGATTCTTTCTTGGATACCACAGTGCCACTCCTGGTCCTTATTGAAGCTGCTAAGAATGGCCGAGAAAAAGAAATCAAAGAATATGCTGCAATATTTCATGAGCACACAGGCAGGCTTGTGGAGGTAAGTGTGCTATTGCTATAGCTACTTTCAATCCAGGAAGGTTCCCTTCTCCATTTACAGTTGATTTCTAGTCATATAAAACCAATTGATAACATATTACTAATGCTACAGAGTTGGGCCTAGGTAATATGGAAGTACATGAGTCAAATGGTATAAGCTACTCTTCAGTGGCTTGAAAAGAAGCAATTTATTTATAAAGATCTGTGAAATTGTGTTCACTGTTGTTTCAATTTTAAATATCCATTTTAGTGGTACTATACAAAAGAACAAGATAAACGCATAGTTCTGTCCTGGTATATATTTCTTACCATTCCAGCTTTAATTTCTCAAATACACCATGCCATGTGTTTTATTGTCTGAGTTTCATGGGCATGGCTCTTTCCCTCCTGATTTTTAGAACATACAATACACAACATAAAAACCAAGACAGTAGAATGTGGAGGTTTTAAAAGTTCCATGGAAAATTAAGTAGGAACAGTGGTGTAGAGGAAAGGAGATGACAACCCATAATTCCCTCTGCTTAGCAGCTGTAGATGTGACCATGACCCTATTGTTTTGAAAGAAAGATGGCAGATTGCTAGCAGAATTATGAAGGGTTGTAGGTAAGAGATTCTCAAGAATCAATGAGTTGAACCTGTTACATCATGGGTATCAAAATATCAAAGCACGGCTCAGTAAAGTAAACAGTCTGAATGGAAGAATTTCTAGACCCTATTGTTTTGAGAGAAAGATGGCAGATTGCTAGCAGAATTATGAAGGGTTGTAGGTAAGAGATTCTCAAGAATCAATGAGTTGAACCTGTTACATCATGGGTATCAAAATATCAAAGCATGGCTCAGTAAAGTAAAGAGTCTGAATGGAAGAATTTCTAAAGGTAGTAGCACTTACAAGACCAGGAACCAGAGACTAGAAGGGGATTGAATGTTATACCAGGTCCATAAGCAGTTCTCATTCTTGGCTGACACTCATCAGTATGTCTGTACCAGTTTTCGTTTTTGTTTTTTGAAACAGTCTCGCCGCTATGTTACCTTGACCAGTTTAGAATGTATTATGCAGACCAGACTGCCACTATACTCACAAGAGCTGCTGTTTCTGTCTCCCAAGAGCTGAGAGCAGAATGATATGCTAACATGCTCAGCCATTAGTACTGGTTCTAATAACTAGTCACTATTAGGATCGTCTGTGCCCATTCCATACTGGTGTTTTAAACATTTGACTGCCACCTCTTCCTACATAGTCATGAGCCCTGAAGTGAAATGTGGTTATTTAAAAAAAATTAAATTTTTCTCACATAAAAAAATTGTGAGAAAAATAATTGTAACTCAAATTAGAATCATAGTAACACAGTGTTTTTTTTTTTTAACAACTTTAATGTAAATATATGGAACAAATTCCAAGGTAGCTAGCATTTTTACTGTAAACTTTTCCTGTTTGACTCTCGTCTCCATAGATAGAAAATGAAAAATAAATGGATGAATACTTGATTACTAAGCATCCCTAAGCTATCCACCTCTGACTTAGAAGTCACTTTTGAATGTTTCAAGAACTCTATGCAACAGTATAAGTGTTATTATTCCAATGAGCATTTTATGTAAATAAAGTTAAAAAACTGAAATTAGCCTAGTGTCAGTGCTGAATTCAGGTCTATAAATTTTAGTGAACAGATTCCATGATCTACTGTTGATACACTTTGCTTAATCTTTCACATGTTTCTTCCTCAAGTGTTTATTAGTGGTTCTCAAGGAGAGTAGGGGCAGGTATTATGAAGAGATGCCTAATTGTGTATTGTCCTTGACAGTTGCAAAAACATCTGTCTAAACATGGTTTTCTATGCTGAAGCCACACCAGTAATGAGGTGATGGAAGAAATATTTTTGTGGTATACTTGGAAATTAAAGTTTGGTTTTTGTAGACAGCACATTTTTATTCTAATATCTCAGTTTTGCATTTCTATGATAACTTTGTCTTTATGCTGCTGACTAGAAAATGACACCTTGATCAAACTGTAAAGAGGCAAAAGGTGGGTCCGGAGACATAGCTTTTGCTGCAGCTCTGAGAATTCTTTCCAGAAACTTCTACTCAGGGCAAGCCTAGATAGTAGACTTGGCTGGTAGAAAGAATGTCCTGAACAGTCGTTATGAGCATAGTTGGAGTTTATTAGGAAGTGCTCTTAAAATAGATTTAACCTTCAAATTTAATAGAGTTGTTTAAAAGGACAGTAAGCATCACCCTGTGTTGGTGCCTCAAAAAAGAACTCCTCTTACATGTTTTTACAGTACTCTTGTGTAGTCAAAGTTTCTCTGTTCTGGCTACCTAGTCCCACAGCTATTTAGTTCCAAATAATCGCACAAAGGCTTATCTGTGGCTCAGGCTTATTACTTTCTAACTGTTATACTTTAAGTTAACCCATATTTCTATTTATGTTTAGCCACATGGCTTGGTTTCCTTTTGCTCAGTGCAGCATTCTCATCCTGTTTCCTCTGTGCCTGAGTGACATTGCTCTCTGATTCCACCGGTCCATCTTTATTTCTGCTTGGGTTTTTCCACCTGACTCTAAGATGGCTTGCCATTGTCTAAAACAGCTCTTTTATTAACCAATGGTAATAAAGTATATTCACAGAATACAGAAAGACATGCATATTATTTTAGAGTCATACCTCAAAGATCATTGAGTGGTTCCTGAGGTTCCATGCTTGGGATTGGTCATACAAGACAGTACAGAAATGCCTCAAATATAAATGGAGCTGATATTCTTGTCAGTGAGAGTCCCAGTAAGATCTCAGTTTGTAAAGGAGTATTGGCTGAATTTAAAATGCATGCACACTCAGAGCTTAAGTGTGGTTAATAAATCCTTTTATATTCTTGCTTGAAAACTCTCCATATAAATGGAAGTTTGTCTCTGTAGGCAGCAGCCTCCACAGCAAGAGTTAACTGTGCTAGAATTCTTAACTGCCAGCTAGGGAAAGAGTTTAGGACTGTAGGAGGATGGTTCTTTTTTCTTCCTACACCTTTCAACATCCCCTGTCTTTCTAGTTATCCCCCAAACACCTTTATTACAAGTTCTATGGACAACTCCCTTTGGAGATTTTAACATCTCTAAATACTCTACCAATTTATTTTTACTTTACTTTAACCTAGAGTTTTTTCAAGTAAGTTTTTTTTCTAATGTTTACCTTCCTGTTGTTTTGCTAAAGTACAGCCTCCATGAACACCTATGAATGTCTCCTTAAGATTTTAACCAAATGAAACTTCACAAACATGCAAATAGAGCTCTAAGAATTTGCTTTAAATGTTCAAGGATTTTGAGAATTCCCTATTCCATGTGAACATTAAGCAGTAAAAGCTTTTGGAATTATGAGCTATTGAGTGCCTGAGAATGGGTTTTATTTAAATCTGAATATCCCCTGAACGCAGAATAAAGTGATTATGGAGAACTGTAGTGATATCTGCATTTGCATCACATTCTGATATTATGGAGACATTCTGGTCTAAGTCACTTTCAGTTTCAGTAAGTTTTTACTATGCGGAATCATTCAGAAACTGACTAGCTTAATTTTTGTTATAATCACTCATCCATCTTTAATTAGCCCAAAGGTGAGCAGTTCTTATTTAGGATTTCTCAGTAATTTGAGATTCTCATATGTTAACTAGAAAGACTCTACCAAATATTTGACCCAGTTGAACACATGAGATAGCTGTTCTCATGCCCATATATGCTAGCTACCATCTGAGAGGTCTACATTGCTAAATAGAGATCAAACATGGCTTTTCCATGTGACTTGAACTTGAAAAATAAGCTTACATTCTAAGAGACTCATAACCATAGCATCAATAGTGAATGAAATACAACATCACTGGGCATGTAGCCTGAGGAGGTCTTTGCAGAGATTTCTATGCAGGTGAAGTTGGGGGTCTTGATTTATACCACAGAAAGGAATTTATGGTGATTCAATAAGAAGGACAGTGTGTGTGTATATATCAAAAACTAGTGAGGTGAAATCTCTTCCTTCTTAGGAGAGAGAACTGTATGGAAGTATCTTTCAAAATCTGGGAGATGGTTTCTGTGATTCGAGTTATATTGTTGAAATGGTGCTACCTCTGTTTAAGTTGTAAAAAAAAATAAATTAAAATATTTGGGTGCTTTATTTTTTATTATCGTTATTTTTGTTTGTCGGGGGGGAGTTATCTGTGTAAACATGCTTGCTCATACATGTACGGGTCAGAGAACAACTTCCCAAAGTTGGCTCTCTTCTCCTACCATTTGTGTTTCAGAGCTAGACCTCAGGTCTCCAGGCTTGGCAGCAAGCAACTTTACTCTTGAACCATTTTACTGGCTTGGGTTTATTTCATGTTGTTTTGCTTTGCTTTGTTTAGACAATGTCTTACATATAGCTCCTGCTGTCCTAGAATCACCTTTGTAGTCCAGGCTGTCCTTGAATTCACAGAGATCTGTCTGCCTGTTGCTGTCTCTTGACTGCTGGAGTTAAAGTCATACACTATAATGCACATAAACTCATTTTTACCTATTGAGTTTTCCTTTAGTAAATGTAAAATGGTTTATAAAGTACTTAGTACAGATTTACATATGAGAAAACAGTACTGAGAAACCATAGATCAGCAGAGGTACACACTCGGCAAAGATTATACTATCTCTGTCTTCCATGTTGTCATAGGAGTGCTGAGATTATATCGGGGCTTTGTATGGGTACCGGGCTTCTGAACTTAGGTCTGTGTGCTACCATGGTAAGAGTTTCATTCACTGAGCCATCTCCCCAGCTAACACATGCATTTTATTGTGAATAGCTCATGATTTGATTTTTGAAATTATCTCAGAAAATGGAGTATAATCATTTTAAGTGATTAAATCAGCTGTATTGAAATCTGTGACTTTCATCCATGAGATACCTCAACCAGACTGAGGGAAGTAATAGCTTCTTTTCTTCTCTCATGGCGCCTTAGTTTTCCCCATCTTTCCTCAGCAAGGGCAAGCAAAAAACAGAAAATGAATGTATCTTTCCCTTAGTGCTCAGACTCAGAAATTGTCATCCACTCCTACTCTTTATTTTGTGAAGTAGCAGTGTATCTTGATAGAACTAAGGTAAAGGCAAATCACTGGCCACTGATGAAGAAGAATGTCTTTCATATAGGGGGTTCTGTGGGGAGTCTCGATTAAATGATACAAGACTCCATTGAATGATACAAGATTAAACAGTTGTGCGGTTCCTTTAAGGCTGGACTGGTCCATTTGTCTGAAGCTCAGCAGGTCAGGTCCTCCATCCAAGACCAAACAGGAAGAAGGTGTTCTGCCTATGGGCACCACAATTTTAAGCTGCCCTTCAACCACACTCCTAATTCTATAGCTTCAATGGTCATAGGTGAGTCCTAGATCTATGCTGGCCAAGAGGCCATGCCTGTAGATCAAGGTAATTGTACTTTCTCTCTCCTACACTAAGAGGATATAGTGACTCTGTGCTCAGCAGGAGGAATAGGCAAATGCTTGGCTGACTGTTGCATTGCATGTCTACAATGGGGATTTCATCATCTTTATCTTTTTTTCCAATTTTAGAAATTTATTCTTTAACAATTTTATTTTTGTATACCTTAGATCTTGGTCGTATGTACCCCAATACCCCTTTATTTGCCCAGAACATCTCTTAACACATCCCCTCATACCTTAATCATCCCAACCCACTTCCTGCTGTAATGTTGACTGATTTGGCAGACTTAATCTTGTGTCCTACTTGTCACATGACCATAGCTGTAGTGAGTTTGTAGATACCACAACTGTGCCATGTCCAGGAGACAGCATCTCAAGGTACTCTGCCCATTTTCAGGCTTTGTCCTTCCAGCCCTCCTTCCCTGATGTTTCCTGAGCCTTGACCTAAGCACCCATGGTCATTTGTTCTCAGCATTTTGACAACTTATGAGTCTCTATATTAAGTGGTGCCCACTGTGTAGTTCTGGAGTCCTCTGGCATCTTCTTGACCAATAATTTGTATAGTGTTATCTTATACCTGATTCTGAGATGCTCATGTAATAACCCTTGCCTAGCTGGAGAGATGGCTCAGAGGTTAAGAGCACTGACTGTTCTTCCAGAGGACCTGAGTTCAATTCCCAGCAAAACCACATGGTGGCTCACAACCATCTATGATGAGGTCTGGCGCCCTCTTCTGTAAAACTGTATGCATAATAACCCTTGCCTTCTGGGAAAGCATTGTTCACTTATGCAAGGAACCTATGTTCAAAGACCCACTTCTTTTATTATATTAGTTTATTATGAGTGGTCCACTCTTGGCACTTTCCATTTGCTTTATTTCTAGATGGAGTTTTGAGAAGATAAGGTCTACAGTTTTAATTTTTTGTCAGTTGAAAGATTTGTAGCTTCCTAAAAAATACTAAACAAAAGTTTTTTTTTTTTTAAAAAAAAAAAATGCTTGCACACTTTTCTTCTCAAAACACGTCCACATTTATCTCCCAGAAAAACCTTTGTTTTGAGAGGAGCCACCCAATGAAAGCAAGAGAGAAAACCATTGTTGATTTACCATAAGAGTGGAGATAGAGGGCCTTGTGAGTGTCCTGAGAAATAGGAGAGCTCAAATTCATTAGTTTCAGAAGACATTGAGTTTGTTTGTGTAAATAGCTCACCAGTCAACTTCCCACCGTCTCCCAACACCCCACACTGACATGCACATACACCCATCTTATTCCCAAGCTGGGTCATTTGATACAGCAGGGCAGGGAACTCTACGTTCTAAATGACTTGGAGAAAAAGCTATTTGTAGCATATCTAGGTCTTCAGACCTCAACCATATTTGTCAGAGAAATCTAAAATCAGGGAACTAGATGAAATGAGACCTAAAAGGAGGGAGCAAGACCAGTTAAAAAGAATTCCTATCAGATCTTCTAAGACAAACTTTGTATGGTTAAAGGAACTTTGTAAATAATGGCTAACCTGTAACTTAAAGAAAGAAAGAAAAAGAAAAAAAGGAAGAAAAATAAAGAGAACTGAAGTAAAAGTAGAAAAGGAGAGATTGAGAAGCTTTGGGTATTGAATAAAGAAATGGAAGGTGTAGACTCCTACCTCTAAAACAGGAAGCTATTTGCAAAAGAAAAATTAATTTCCTCCAGTGGAATCTCATTGGAAATGTTAACCATACCATAATAGACCCCATGTTCAGGCATAGCTGACCAATAAATCTGAACACAGTAAATCTGAACACAGCTTTGTAGTCCTTTTGTCTAATTTTGCTTGGTTTGGACATTTGATTTTGTGTTATTGGTCTTTTCCTTGTATATGGTTGGTTCCTTTGTGGGTTTGTGTGTGTGTGTGTGTGTGTGTATGTGTGTTTCCTGTTCTTTGTTTTAATTTTTGTTGTTTGTTTTTCAAAGAGAAAGAGAAAAAATTACAATGGGTTAGGGGCAGGGGGTAGAGAGGGTGTAAGAGGAGTCGGGCAAAGGAAAAACATGATCAAAATATACCTTGGGGAAAATTTCAATACAAAAGAAATAGATGAATGATTTGGAAGTGACTAAGAAAAGTGACCAATGACTGAGAACTGCATATTCCTATTCTGCAGGAGAGCCACATCTGAACTTTTGCATGTATCTCACAGTTAGATACAATGGAAGAATGTTTAATAAAAATCTGGACAGTGCCAGTAATGAGAGAACCCACAACTACTTACTAATGGCATCTCACATTGAACTAAAAATTCTAAACTTACCATACTTGGAATATCAGCCTAGTTATTGTTTCTTAAGAGCTCCAGAGGTGTAGTATGGATAATAGTAAGAAACCATGAGAGCAAAGAATCAACAGGGTAGCATTTATACAGTCATCTTATTGGATAACAAATATAGTCATTGAGTTGTGATCCCAAGTACTTTGATGTCACTCTGATGGTAAGTTGGAGCAACGTTAATGCTCAGTTCTTCCACACTAATAGTATCTATTGAGAATATGAATTTATTTTAATATACTTATCTAGACAGTAGGGGGTGCGTCTATTTCTTTTCTCCTCCTCCAACAACAGTGCCATGCAGCTGGTTGTGGGAGCTGTTCTGCAGGAAGGAAACCATTAGGATGCTGAGTTCTCTTTCTCCCTTGATGTGTGACTATGTGAGCTCATTGATCAAGAAGAGTCCTACTTGACTCTGTTGCATATGGGTATTTCATTCCTAAAATTTATTTTTGATTATGTGTATATGTGCATGCCCTTTCAGAAGTTTGTGCATTTAGGTGTAGGGCCTGTAAAAGCTAAAAGAGAGAGTTAACCAAGAATTTACAGGATGTTCCTGGCTAGGTCTCCAACCAATAGTGAAGGTGTTGCCTAGACTTTACTTCCTCTATAATCAAATGAATAGTCACCCTAAGTGCCATCACAGAACTTACATCCAACAATGAATAGAGGTAGAGGCAGGGATACATTGCTGAGCACTGGGCTGAGTCCCTGGTCCAACTGAGAGTGGGGAAGGAGAGTCTATATGAGCAAGCGGGGATAGGGATTATGAGGAAAATTCTCACAGTGATGGCTGGCTGGAGCTCTGGGGAGCTCACTGAATCAAAAACAGCCACTAAGGAGCCATCAGGAAAACAACTAAGCCCTCCAAGGTTAGGCAACTTTCCAATGACATGGGCAGTATGTGGAGCCTCAAAGGGAGGGAACAGACTGTGTTTCTGTGCATAGACTAGCACTTTAGAGCCCATTCCCTCCAGAGGAACACCTAGCCCATTAATGATATTAGGATGAGAAAATCGGACTTGCCTGGAGTGGATGCTGAGGTACTCCACCTTGGGACTTCTTGCCCTTTTTGGGGAGGGGATAGGGGCATGAGGAGGAGGGAGGCTGAAGACTGACTGGGAGTGGTTGGGAGGGGGAACACAAGGGGATACATGGATAAAAAAAGACTTTATTTTATAAGAGAGAGAGAGAGAGAGAGAGAGAGAGAGAGAGAGAGAGAGAGAGAGAGAGAGAGAGGTAACTCCCGTGGCACTACAATGCTAGGTGACCTTAGTTCCCTAAGGCAGGTGCTGGAAATTGGAATTTAGGTCAACATAAACCCATATGATGTGCCATCTCTTCAACCCTTCACAGTAGTATTAAAAAAACTCATACTACACACTATTAGTAAATGCTTTTGTCATTAATTATCAAGGGCAGATATAAACCACCTGCCAAGGGTTCCGCCCCCCCCCAGGAGTTTGTGATAAGTAACATCTTAAAGTATTTGGCTACCTCAAAAAACTATCCTCAGTCTAACTTTACCTGGTGCTTTAACAGGTTTAGGAAAAATGCCATTATGCTGAATAAAAGCATTGTTTACTATGATAGCTATTATGTAATTAGTTTTCACTTTTTTTTTTAAGATGAGGTTTTATTATATAGGTCTTACTAGCCTAGAAGTTGCTGTGTAACCCAGGCCAGCATCAAATTTGCAGTAATCCTCTGCCTCTACCTCATCAAAGTTGGGATTACCACTTGCATGACCACACCCAACCAACATTTTAGCCAGATTATACATTGTTCTTGGCAAATTCATTCATGCTGAGTCTTACCACTGAGGGTAATTAAAATAATGATGACTTGGAGTTGCCCCATGTACTTCACCATATTAATTACCATTAAATGTTCCTGTTAATGATGTAGGCAAGAGAATTTTCTGTGAATTGGGGAAGTTTCTTTCTATAACCAGCCAGCATTCTTGGTGCTTTGACTCATCAAAAATTCATCTATCTTGGTGCACCCTATTTTAGTATGTTTCATGGGAGCCTTTCATCAAAAAGGAAAAAGTGGGTGGACATTTAATTATAATACTTCCCCACTACCTACAGGCTGATTGTTCCCACTCACAAAAATGGTGAGCCCAATTTAGCAAAGCCACAGTGCCAAGAGAAGGCTTCAGAGGGGCTCCTGCTGCTTGCAAGAAGTGCTGCTTGCTGTCAGCTCTCCTCATGTCTTTGCTTTCTGACAGAAGGCTGTTCAAGTTTCACACTTCACTTTAATTGATCATCTGTTATCAAATAAAAATGTGTTCGATTATAAATAAACACAGCTTTTAGAGGCCCATCTTATTCTTCTTCCTCCTCTCCCTTGAAAAGACCCAAAATAAAAGAAAGATAGAAAATAAACCCATGCTTATGGTTGTACACAAACCGACAACTGTTCTCAGAGAATGTCTTGGAAACTCTCCTGATTTTGTGTGGAAGGGATGTGATACTGTGTCAGAAATGCACTTGATGAGAAAAAAAACACAGTACACAGGTTGGCTGCAACTCTTCAGATCAGGAAACTTCTCGTTTGTAACCCTGATATTTTAAAGGCTAACCTGTATGCACAAAGCTCTTTTTCAAATTTGAAAGGTTTTTTTTTTTTTTTTTTTAATTTTCCTTAAATTTTCCACTTGTTTTCCTTGTACTCATGGTGCAAACCTATCCTATGGTGGAAAAACAGACAATTCTCAGAATAACATTGAGATGGAATATTTGTGTTTTGGATTTTATAGAAGGGAGCAAACACAGTTGGATCATAAGAGTTTAGGAATTTAGCAAGATGTAATAGTAGTCAGCTTGAATCTCCAGTAATGGGCAAGAATGTGCCCTGGGGACCAAAATGGCTATGAAAGGGATGACATCACATATACAAGCATACTTAGATTCCTGTGTTACAGAATGCAGTAGAAATGAGAACTGTACAGAAGTGTCTGCAGGATCACAGGTTTTAGTAAGAGCCGATGACAGACAGCCTTTTGAATACTTGGTTGCCAGGGCAAGGATGTTCCAATTTCATCATGCAGTATTGGGTTGTGTGAGAGTCTTGGGGAATAACAGTGATTTCTCAGCAGGAAAGATTTAAAAGCAAATCCTGTTGTCTTTGGAGATGGAGTATGTTGTATTGTGAGCATAAAATTTCTAATGACTGATCCAAACCTCACAAGCATAGATTTGCATTTACAAAAAAACCTCTGCATTTGAAACCTAACTCATTATGATAACTCAAAGAGAATGAATAACACTTATTTTAATAAGAAAGTTGGAACAGAAATGCAAGTAGCCCAGGATTTAATGGCTCTAGATACATGCTGACCAACAGAAATAGAAAGCAATTATGGTCTTAAAATTTTAGTAGCTACACTAACAAAATGTGGAAATAAAAAGGGACAGGTTAAACTGATTTTAATATATTTCACTAAACTCAATATGCCCGCAATATTATCATTTCAACCATTAATCGTATAAAAATCATTAATTAGATATTTTATCATTTTTATGCTTAGACAAATAGGTATGTTTTAAACTTATAACTGGCTATGTATTAGACTGTCGGGGGGGGGGAACAAAAGTTGTTGTTGGTTGTTGTGTTACTTATGTTTCTGTCCCTGTGATAAAACACCATGACTAAGGCAAGCCAAGAAAGGAAGAGTTTATTTTGCCTTACAATTCCAGTAGTTGAGTTCATAATGGTGGGAGGCATGACAACAGGATGCTAATGCAAGACACAGAGAGATCACATCTTAAATATAAAGCAGAGTGAGTGGAACAGACTGGAAGTGTGGTGAGGGCTAGAGATTCTCAAAGCTCATCCCAAGTTACATAAAGCCTTCAGCAAGGTTATACCTTTTATAACCTTCCCAAACAGTACCACCAACTGGGTTCCAAGTGTTTTCATATCTGAACCCATGGGTGGCCTCCCTTGGACCAGTCTTCATACATATTTTTGGAGACTGGGTCTCTTCCTGAACCTGAAGTTTATTGACTTAGCTGTGATGGCTAGCCAGCACCAATAAGCCTGTCCCCCTTTCTGCCCATGAGCACTGAGGTTACAGAGGTGTATTATCCAGTTGGCTTTGTACATGAGTCCTGAAGGTCAGAACTTGGATCCCCATACCTGTGAGGAAAGGACTTCACTGAGACATCTTTACAACCATGGACAGCACATTTCTAGGTAGATAATGAACACATGATGGCAGGTATTTTCATTCATTAATTTGCTCCTTCACTCAGCACTCCTTTAAGACCCATTGGGTGTCATACACTTTTTTGAACCATGCAGATTACATTTAAAGCTTTATTTGTATTCCCTTACCCTGACTTATAAGAAAAACAGCATTCAGTGCATATCAAAATGAACAAATAAGTAAAATCAAATGTCCATTAATCCATAGAAAAATCCTAAAATATGGTGGACAGCATGGTAAAATATGAAATATGTATAGTGAAATTGTGGCCTTGTTAGAGGTTCTTGAAAAGTGACTGTAAATCTCTTGCCTTATAAAGGAGACACTCTACCCTCACATGAAAATATTAGTAAGATCCAGTTGTATGATTTATTAAAGCCCCAGATACCATATCCTGTGGGTGCCATTCATCTGTGAACATCAATTTTATTTCTTCTGCTTAGTTTTTCTAGTAATCTCAATATAAACCCAGTTACACTGAATTTGACTGTTAATCCAGTCCTCTCTGTGGAATGGATTGGGGTGAGGTGGGGGGAAGCCAGGGATGACTGGGAAGAGGAGATGGAGGGGAAACAGTGGTGGGTATGTTAAAAAAAACTTTAAAATTAGATAAAAATAAAAATAAATTACAGCTAACAAGTATCCCATTCCTAAATGCAGATAAAGGCAGAAAACCTGCTTAGCAACTAGAATGAGCTAAACATTGGCAATCCTAAATCTGATCAAATGATATAATTTGACACACAATTTACTCTTGTGCAAGGCCTCTGAAATTGGAACCTTCCCAGTTTTGCCTTCTATGCTAATACCTGGCTGGAGTTAAACAGTAAACCTACTGATACTTACTGAAGAATAATTACAAGTCCAGAAGCCAAATTTCCTTTTAGTCACCAGCATGATCATGCAAGATGGATTCAATCTCTTCCTTCACATCAATTTGATGCACATTCCATTAAAAATTACCAAATGGGTCCCCACATGTGTCCTTCTCCATAGGACTCATTTGTATCGAACCCCATTTTTAAACAACTGGTTCCATTTTTTACATTTGATGTTTTAGTGCAGATGAGATTTATTCTCCTATTTAAGTAATGCATGCATATTTCGAAACTGTGGTAGATGGAACAGGTCAGTTAACCAGATGTATTGGATCATTGATTTTTTTTTTTCCTCTTATGGGATAAAACCACCTTTAAAAGTAGAGAGAGCTAAAGATAAAACTCAATTGATAAAATGCTTGCCTAACACACAAAATGTGCTGTGCTTGATCCCCAGAACCTCCTAAAGACATGTGTGATAGCACATACCTATAATACCAGGGCTCTGGAGGTGGAGACTGAAGGACTCCTGGGGATTGCTGGCTGTTTTATCTAGATGAATTGGCAAATTTCAGGTTTTATGAAACTTAGTCTCAGATGAGTAATATGGTAAATGGTGGAAGAAAGACCCAGCATCTACCTATGGCATCCCTATACATATGCATATATATGTATATGATGTAAATCTGCACAGAAATACACACACACACACACACACACACACACACACACACACACACACACACGCAGAGGTTCAATTGTTCAGCTATCTTTTTTGTTCAGTTGAGGGCCATCTGCCTAGGAAGGTGCTGCTCACAACGGGCTGGATCCATTCAGCTAATCAATCATCAATTGAGATAAGCCATATATCGATCTTATTGAGAAAACTCATTCTTTCATTGAGGTCCCTTTTCCCCAGATTACTCTAGATTGTATCAAGTTGACAATAGACTAATTAGGTCAGTCCTTATCACAAAAAAATGAAGTCAAATTTTTTCGGCCTTTTGTTGATTTACTTGCCTGAATTTTAATTATAGCATAAAAAGACTTAGAGTTCTTTGCTTACTCTGACCTTTTGTTTCCTTGTTTGTTTCCTTGAAACCAGCCTAGAATATGAGTACTACAAATTCTTTCTCTATCATCTCCCAGTCTCTGTAAGTCTCTCTCACTCCTCTATTCCAGATACTGACTGATGTTGTTAAATAATTATTTCATGTGTGTCAGAAGAATATATGTTGACTTTATAGTTTTATTGCTATCGAGATTCTCTGTAAATAATACATCATGTTTGCAAAAGAAGTCTATTCCTCGGAATTTTGCATCATTTTAAACAGAAGCTATGCTAGGCACTCAAGACATAACTTCTGGCAAACATTTCTTTTGGATGTTGCTACTCAGAAACACATGAATTCAAAGACATGGAAGTCTAATTAGAGTGCTGATGAGTGGTGCATTAGATGGGCAACAGGTGCTGTGGGGACTGAGTTAATGATAAAGCATTCTGGGTTTGAGGAGCTGGCTTCTAAGCTATAAACCGATGAGAAACAGAGGATTAAAAATTGATTTAGGATCAGAAATTAGGATGAAGGAAATTTGATAGGCACAAGGACTGGAATATTTAATGGCCAGGAAGTTAAAGGTAGATGTCTGTTTGTCAGCACATTCATCCTTTGACAATGCTCAGGAATGGTTATGCTAAGATATGTGTGTGCTTTATTTTATAGTAGTTTACATTCCCACTCAGTGTTAGGAATCAAAGTTGCTTCAGGTACTGTCTTCCTAGTACCTGTTATAAACAAGCTTTTCTTTCCTGTCATTCTATGGTGTATACAATGTTTCCTTTTTACACTTTTAATTTTTATGTGTCTATTAACATTATTGATTACCCATTTTATAACAACACTATTGAGTTGTAATCAATGTGTTATATAGCTTTCCCCTTGGTGGTATACATTTCATGGATTTTTAAAAGTTGGTCCCCAGAGCTGTACATTCCACCACCAGAATCTTAATATCTTCCAAACTAGTTAACCATGACTCTGCATTTGGTCCCTAGAGATTTGCATACTGTGGACCTTACCTGTAAATAAAACCCTATGTGGCATTCGTGACTAGCTTTTCTCAATCAACTAATCTTGTATATGCCAGCCTAATCTGTTTTTTTTTTTTTTTTTTTTTTTTTTAAAGCTAGTTTTGCTGGAAGGATAAACTACGCTTCTTTTCTGTTGTTGTGAGTTTGAACTGTTCTGAGAAAATTTCTGTATCATTTATTCTCATTTTTAGAGTGATATATACATACATGATTTGGGGGATAATGATAACTGTATTTTATAATGATAATAGGCTGTAGGGTTTTCAGTTTTCATCAGCACTTTTCCATAATTCCATTGATGATTTTATTATTTTTGCATTGTTTACTTGATAATTTTATAAGTGCTATCATAGAGAAAAGCTTGTCTTTCTATCACTTCTAAGAATCTTGTCCACTGTAGAACTTTTAATTTTGATGAAGTCAAATCAAATCCAATATATAAATACTGTTATGTGTGAGTTCTGTTTTGTCTTCTATGGTGATTTTTTCCATAGTTATTTAGAAATTTTATAATTTTAAGACATACATGTAGGTTATTTTCTATTTATAATTAATATTTTAATCATATAAAGTAGGAGTTAAGGTTCATTTCCTTACTTGCTGCATATAAATAATCATTTCACAATTATTTGTTCAAGGTACTATCATTTCTCTGTTCACTTCCGTGACACCCTTGGCAAGCGTGAATTGACATATGTGTTGTAAGCATGCCTATGTCTTGTCTCTTTGGTCAGCTGTATTGTTCTGTATATCTAGTGTGTCTTCTCCTTTACAACACAAGGTTGTCTTCAAAATGAGCTTTATAGTAAGCATTGAGATAAAGCGTTATTACTTCTTTCACTTTATTCTTTTTAATATTTTCCTACAAATTTTAGTATGGGTACATTAGTATTTATGAAACTACTGCAAGGATAGATTAGAAGGTCATTGAATCTCAGTTTGTAAAGAATTGATGTCTGGATTAGTTACTTTTCTATTACTGTCATGAAAATATCATAACCAAAAGCAACTTAAGGAAGAGTTTATTGATAGCCTGATAGGTCCCGAGGGCTAGAGACAGTAGCAAGAGTGGGAAGTTGAAGGATCATATGTTTATCTATCTGTGGGAAGCAAAGTGTGAACTGTGAGTTGAAGTAAGGCTGTCAACTCTCAAAGCCCACCCCACTGGCATACTTCTTCCAGCAAGGCTGTGTCCTCAAAGTTTTATAATGTCCCCAAACAGCTCCACCTACTAGGCTGTTCAAATACACCACCTCCAGGGGACATTTCTCATTCAAACCATCTGGTCTCATTGTTACTAAGTCTTCTAAACTGTGAACATGGTATTTCTGATATTATTTAGGCCTCTTTTGATTTTCATCTTATCAATGTTTAAGATAGTAAGCATCAGAACATTTTAAATTATTAGATAATTGAATAATAATAATAACCAACTGTTTCTTATACTGAATAAACCCATAGTACATCATTCTACCTATTGTGTTGATTTGTGAGTTTTTTCTTTTATTTATGGCAGTAAGCTCTTATTTTACTTGTGGTATACTCTTAAACACGATTTAAATTTAAATTATGGTTAAAAAGTTGACCATTGGCTTGGCTAATCTGACTGATCAACTAGGTAAGAAAAATGGTGGTGTTTTATAACAGTTAAATTTGATCTTTTGACAATTTTATATATGTCAGTAATACTTTGTAATTATTCTCACACTCACTTTCCCTAATCTCTGACAATCCTTCTTCCTTCAAATTCCTTCCCTACATTTATGCCGTTTTGTTTTGCTTTACTTAATATCTCACTGAGTTTCATCAGAACAGTCTGTGTGACCATGGACTTGAAATTGTCTTTGGGAGGTTGCTGGACTCTGTAGTGGGCATACAACTGTAGGACACATTTCTTCCTTCCCTACAATCTCTCAATAGCCAATAGTTTGGTAGAGAGATATGGTGGTTTAAACAAGAATGTTCCCCATAGGCTCTGATATTTGAGTACTTGGTCCCCAATAGGTGGTACTGTTGGGATAAGCTTGAGAGATGTGGGCCTTGTTGGAGAAAGTGTGTCACTAGAGGGGACGTTTGAAGTCTCAAAGCTTTATGCCTTTCCCAGTTTGTTCTCTCTGCTTCTTGCTTGCAGATTAAGATGTTACCTTTCAACTGGTTCTCTGTAATGTCACTCTAATTAGTTAGGAGTTTAAGGGGAAGGGTGTTTGTTTGTTTTTTTTGGTGTTGATTCTCTTTATGAAAGACTTATACAAATAAGAAAATAGGTAGTTGAGAAATAGACCTCCATAAAGATAGTTGATTCATTTTTGATAAAGAAGCAAAACCTTTCATTAAAGTAGAAACTATTCAAAAAAATGACATGGAATCAACTAGACGTCAAAATGTAAAATCTAAATTTAGACACAGTTCTTAAATCCTTAAGTGAACAAAGATCAATATACAGGGTATTATAGATCAAAATTTCAGATGCAAAAATCTAAAATGTCTAGGAGATAATATAAAGAAAAAAAGAACAAGATTGGGCACAGAGATGACATTTTAGATATATCAGCAAAGCCATGATCCATGAAACAAATCACTCATAGGTTAAACTTTAGGATTGAAAATTTTTTCTAAAAACCAATGTCAATGGTGCAAGAAAAGAAGACATAGACTACAGTAACATTTTCAAAGGACACAGCAGATAGAACACTGTCATTCAAAATATACAAAGTCCACTTAAACATCAACAATATGAAAATGATCAAATGTACCAAGAAGGTCCTAGAGACAGACATGTTTGCTCAGAAAACCCTGAGTTCAATGCCCAGTGCTCAAAGAAAAAAACTAAACAAAATGATGGGTCAAACAACTGAAGAGATAACTAATCTGAGAAAAATGTGAAGTGATATTTATCTCATGAGTGGTTTGCACATACTAAGAAGGAACTATCAATACACACTACAAGGAACAGCCAAAATCTGCAAAACACTGGCCGTACCAGATGCTAATTAGAGTACAGAGCAACTGAGCTGTCATTCAATACTAACTGGGCACATAAAATAGTGTAATTGCTTTAGAAGAGAGCTCCGCAATTCATTTAGTCAATAAATGTAGCCATGGCATAAGATCCAGCATTCCTTGATAGCTCCTAATAGAAAACTTAGGTGTAAAGCAAGATCTTATTCAGTATTTTGTATGTTTGTGCACACAGAGGCTACGTGTGTGTGTGTGTGTGCGCGTGTGTGTGTGCGTGCGTGTGCGTGTGTGTGTGTGTGTGTGTGTGTGTGTATGTGTGTGTGTGCTCATATATATGTGGATGAGTATCATGCATGTGTGTAGAAGCCAGGGATTAGTTTCATGCTGTTCATTAGGATTTAACCACCTTATTTTTCTTTTATGAAAAAGGGTTTTTTCCCTTAATCGGAGGTTTTCTAATTTGACGAGGCTGACTGACCAGCATGTCCTAGAGATCTCCCTGTCCCCAGGTACTCAGCACTGGAATTAGAAATATATGCTACCACACCTGGCTTT
This sequence comes from Sigmodon hispidus, assembly GCA_004025045.1. NCBI lineage: Eukaryota > Metazoa > Chordata > Mammalia > Rodentia > Cricetidae > Sigmodon > Sigmodon hispidus. The sequence continues at coordinate 118,552 of PVIH01003234.1, read as the reverse complement.
TATGGGGATGCTGTGGCTCGAACTCACAAACATCAAGCATGTTATTGACTGAGCCATCCCTTTTACTGTCTATTTTTGTGTATTTTTCATGTGTATACTCTAGTGAGATCCTCCATCATATTAATCACTTGGGAATTCTCATATATCTCTGTCAACTAGAAGTCTGTCATATGCACCCAAAAGAACAGCCACGTGAGGACATTTATAGTTAAAATTTCAGATTTATATGAATCCCAGCAGTATGTGCAGCATTATCAAGGACTTGGGCAGAAGCATCAAAGTACTTCTGCCCCCTTTTTCGGAAAAGGTCACCTTGAAGTCAGCACAAATGGCTACAGAATTGCTTTCTATACTCTGAGATGCACAAATGGGTCCACACTTTGTTTTAGGAACTCTGGAGGCTTTAATCTCTAGACCCTGCACTTGCTGACATCAGGCTCTTCTGATTTCCAAAGCCACTTTGCAGCTTGATTCATTCATGTTTGGCATAAGCAAGGTGCCGATACCTTTGAAGCCATGGATGAGCTGATGGGCTCCGTGGCAAGACCTGACAGCAGGGAGCACTGTCAGCAATTTGAAGAATTGGACTGTCACCATCAATTTTCACAGTTAGATGTCTGGACTGTTGTCATAGAAGCACTTGGCCCATGAGTCCAAGCCAGTTCAGGATAGCTACTCATTGTATAGTGAATTTTATCATCTCTGAAGTTGTGATAAACTTATTACTATTTCTTTCATAAAAACTGCAACAGAGCAATCAGTAGCAGAATATTTATTTATCATGGGTCCAGGAGTCTCTGCTTTTGGACTCCTGTTTTTTAAGTGTCCTAGTGTATGAAAAGTGTTTCCATGATCCACATGTATATACCTTTTGGGACTTGGTCAGGCAGATGTGTTAGCAGGGAGATAATAAATGATTAGGTCTAAGTTGGAACTGGCAGAATGCTAAGTGATGGCATGCCAATAGAATTTCCAAAATTCACTCATTGTCCAAAAGACCTTGATTAATTGCAAACAGACTGTAGAGATGTGTGTGGGAGTGAAGCCTGTGATCAGTCCCCTGTTGTATTTAGTTCTGTTATTCCTGGTGCTTGGGATCAAACCCAAGGCCTTGAGCCCACAGGGGAAATTGTATGTCACTAAGCTATACCTCCAATCACCTGCAAACATTTTTTATAGAAGCAAAACAGGTCTCCAGAATTCCACGGTATGATTATTTTAAAAACACAGATTTAGGGCTGGAGAGGTGGCTCAGAGTTTAAGAGCACTGACTGTTCTTCCAGAGGTCCTGAGTTCAATTCCCAGCAACCACATGGTGGCTCACAACCATCTATGATGACATCTGATGCCCTCTTCTGTATGCTGTATACATAATAAATAAATATTTTTTAAAAAACACACAGATTTAGCAACTTCATATTCACAAGTGTGGCTGCCACTAACCATCTAGTCTTGAGGAATTCCAGATTATTTATTAATTCTCAAGAGTAGACAGTGACTGGAAGGGGCAGGCGGGGGAAGGGAGTTTGAAGAAGGGGATACATGAAATAAAAAATGAGACTTTATTCAAAAGTAAAAAAATAAAAAAGAAAGATATATATTAAAAAAAAGTGGACAGGGCAATCTTCTTCTTGTTGCTAAGGGACTGACCCAATACTTTTTCTCTTCAGTAAAGGAGAAACACACAACACAACAACAACACACACAATAATAATAATAATAATAATAACAATAAAACATCATGGTCCAACAGTATCTACTTTCTAGGCAATGTTTAGGTGACAGAAAATCAAAACATTTGGAATTATTTTCTGTTCACTAGCTTTAGGTAGTATGGCTACTAATATTTTAATTTGTTACATATTTAATCTCAATCATCTTAATAAGAAAATACTTTTGGAAATTTTTTGAATAAAAATGTACTAAATATGTGATAATAATTCCTTGTTATATACATAGCACAATTTTATGACATTGTATTCCTCTGTTCAAACACGGACACACACACACACACACACTCTATAATGTATCTATTTTCAGCAGAATATAAAAGAAGACATTTAAAGTGAGGGCAAACTTTTAAGAATTGACTATATTTGCATAGGCATAGTTGTGTGAAACTTACCATTTGTGAAGAGTTAAGGGACTTTCACTTCTGGGTTCTTTGTCTTTATGTGGGTAAGCAATGCTGTTCTCCAGATTCTCTAGTAGTGAATACACCTCTTTATGATTCAGTTTCCTGAAATGCAAAATGGAAATAATACTACCCTACAAAGTAGTCATGAAGATAAAATTACATGGTTAATGTGCATGAGCTTAGAAATGGAAAAATTGCTATGCAGATAATACTTATAGTAATAGCTATCCTGTAAGTGCCTTTGTGTGTCAGGCAATGTTACACACATTATCTCATTTAGATATTATTGGCCTTATTTTATACAAGGTTAAAGATGGTGAGTCAGACTACCAACATCACACAGTATAAGAAAGGGCACACAGAAGATGTGTCTGAATGAATTTAAAGCTCAGAATCTTTCTTTTTAAAATATTATACCCTTTATAAAAAATATCCCTGTTAGTTATGACAACTGAGTTTGCCTTTGAAGTCTATTTTTCTTAACATGACCAAGTTACTGTTGACATTTTCTCCAATCAACAAAACTTATCTTCATTGTATCTGATTGGGCAGGAGGCAACCAGAAGGATGAAAGGTTCACATCTTACATCTTTCAGATTAGAACATTAAGGGACATGCCGATGGATGGCCGACAGTAATCTAGAAGAGCCCTTTTTGTAAGTGTCATTAGTACGAACGCATATTTCATTCCTCAACACAGAAATTACTGAGTTTCTTTTCTGTCTGGTTGCACTACTAGGACATAGAATGATGCCTCCATGCATTTTCTATCACTGGCTATAGTTTAATGGGGGAAGGAGGGCCCATTCTATAATAGTTAATCTAGTGATTAAATAAATACAGGTAGATCAGACACATATTGTTATAGCTCGCCTTTGTGTTATTGTGTTAAAGTACTCAGAGCCAAAAGCAACTTGGGGAAATGGTTTTATTTGGCTGACACTTGCAGCTCACAGTTGTACTGCCCAGGGAAATCAGAATGGGAACACAAGCAGGAACAGAAGCAGGGCAACACTGTGGGGAAATACTGCACTCTAGCTTGCTCTCTCCCAGGGCTGTGCTCACCTAGCCTTGCCCATCTGTCTTGGGATGACATTATCCACCATAGGATGGACCTTCCCATGCCAGTCAATAATCAGGACAATTTTTCATAGACATGGCCACAGGCCAATCTGATCTGGGAAATCCCCCATTGAGACTTCCACAAATGGGTCTGGGCTTTGTCAAGTTGATGGTTAAAGCTAACTAGGACATGTATCCTTTAAAAACTGACAAAACTTTAAAGGACTGTTTTTGTTCTTCTGTTTCAATATTGACTTTTTCATTGTGGGACTTTAGCTTCTTTATTTAAGCTTTAAAGTTATCCTATCATTTTCTATTGATGAAGATTTTTGAGTAAGATGGCACTGAATGTACAGATCAAGCAGAGAAATGACACCTCCAAGCTGTTGAATGTTGAAGTAAGTTATATTGCATTGGTTATGTTGTAACGTTTAGATATCCAGTGTATCTTGGTAAGGTGTTTCTGAATTGGAGATTTAAGACCAAAATAAGATCTTGTTTGCTTACTGTATCGTCCTGATACAGTTTACTGTCTGTCCTTGGGAAATTTCAGAATGCCTACATAGGAGATCTTTACACCAAGCTTTAGAACACTTCTAATTTATGTAGATAGTTATGCATATGTTTTATACCTTAAAGGCAAGACACTTACGAGTACCCAGTGTGTGGCGGTGTTTGGAGAACCACAGTCATTGTGGTTGCTAATGAATAAGACCATGAGATGGTAGCATGTTGAGTGAAAGCTACAGCATCCTGAAATCAAAGCCCACTGTGAACAGGTGAATGAGTCTAAGCCCACCCATACTGAAAAATGAATCCAGCATTTCAAGTGGAGATTCTTGGTTTATAAAAAAATCCTATGTTTGTGTGATAAAATGAATTTAGTACCTAGAGTTGAGAGAAATTATTTTCACAGTCATTAAATAATCTCTTAGGGAGTGATTCTTGAGATATTTTACTGCAGTTCTTTTACATATATATATTTAAATTCTACAGACAAAGAGTGATTATACCTCAGATTTGTGAGTAAACTCAAATGAGCAATTTCATTTATTGAAACACAAGAGAGGCATAATTACAGTCATTATTTCCTTCTATGTCAATTGTTAAGGATTTTATTTTGGAGGCATGGATTAGGTAATAATTCTGTTTTATGAAACTCTTTTTGAGTTTTTAAATAAACCAAATTAACCAATTATAAATTAACATATAATGAAATGAAGCTAAAATATAAATGGAAGTCAAACTATTTCTTTACTTATCTCCAATAAGCTAATAACCATAACATAAAATCTAGAAAAGTAGTCACAGAGGATAGTAGAAAGATCAGCACCAAGTCACAAAGTAAATAACCAGTCTTTGGTCCATTTGCTGCTCTGAGTGAGCCTGACAAGGTGTTCACTATTCTTTTAAAGTAGTAAAAGTTGATTGGCTGCAAGACACTTCTATCACCAAAACAAAAATAAGCCTATGACTTAAGGGAACATGTCACTGAAACATGATTCTGTGTCTTCCATCATATACAACTTTGAATGCATGTGTTGGAAGTAGAACCCAAAGATCTCCATGTACTCAGCATTATTCTAGCACTAAGCTGCCTCCTTAGCCCCAAACTACTTAATTATGAAGAAAATAGTATTTTGGTCAATCCAAGAAAATCAAAATATAGTAAGAAAAGGTAAATAGACAAATTTTAACAAATGTACTATACTAGTCTCTGATACATCCAGATTTTGTATAAAACCTAGTAAATATGACATATCTTCCTTTCCCAGTATGTAGTTGATGATTTTAGAAGATTGAAGGATTTAGACCAGTGTTTCTCAACCTTCCTAATGCTGTGACTCTTTAGTTCACGTTATGGTGACCCCCAACCACAAATTTATTTTCATTGCTACATGATAGCTGTAATTTTGCTACTGAGATGAATTGCCATGTAAATATGTATGTTTTCTGATGATCTTTGATGATCCATGTGAAAGGCTTGTGACCCACAGGTTGGGAACTGCTACTTTAGAGACTGGGAATTTCCATGACAAGCCATTTCTAGAGCATCTTCCCCTACAGGTTGGCCTCCCTCATTTCTCCCCTAATTTCTCCTCTTCCTTTGCTCAGGAGAGCTCATTTTCTCATTGTCTGAAGACAGCCTTTCTGTACAGTTCTCTTTTTAAAATAACTAGAAACACTTTAATCAGGACACATTACAATCCAAAGGGATAATAGTTGTTCTCAAGACAGGAAGGTGGAAGTCATGTCTGTCGGGAGTTATACAACAGTAGCTCTTCAAAATATCTTTAGAGCATCCATATCATCTTTCATTTTGTTCAGAAAGTATTTGCAAGATCTTTCAATAGGGATTCATTTGCATATGAGCAAACTTATTCATTTAAATAAAAAGTTATATCCTGATGACTTTATGACTTTTATTTGAGCAAGGTGGTTTTTATGATACTGTTCCTGGATGCAGTAACTTTACCTCTTTAGAGAGCTGACATTACTTTGTATTTAAATATATAAAATGAGCCTCACTATATTTTACATATCTGCCAAAATTTTAGAATGGAGATTTACCCATATGAAATACAAATGTCTTTGATACAAACATAATGAGGCAGCAGGGAGGTGTTCTGGGTAATCCCAGACCTGTGTAATTTCTCACATCATGTAGATGAGTATATCTTTAGCTTATTACTAGACAGATATGGATCTTATAATTTTATACACTTTGTTCCATATCCATAGGAGTAGGTTGGAGCTTTGGTTATTTGTATCTTTTTCTAAATACTTGAGGATCTGGCAGAAAGCCTGGGACAATGGGGAATACTATAAAATACACATCTGTGAACAATAAGAGACAGGATTAACATTTATTAAAATATCCTTTAACCAGAGATGTAACATAAAAAGTAAAAGTGGTTGATGTAGAGGTAAACAAGCCAAATAGAATTGTGTATTACATGGACCCCCTTGGTCTCAGTAAGTAGCTATATTCATCATGTATTAGAGCATGATGGTAAAACATAAAGGCCATTTTTAGTTTTGAAATTCTGAACTTGATTGTTTGTCAGTCTTTGATATGACTATTATAAATCAAAATTAAATTTCCTCTCTTGACCCAACCCTATATAAAATAAACTACTTTGAGGAATTTCTTCTCCCATTTTGGTAGCTGCCATTTCCTTCTACGGCGCTGTAAAGCACTTTGCAAATGGCTTCACAGACTCTGACCTTTGACCTTGTTTCAAGGACAGATCTGTATATTTCTGTTCTATGAAGTTTGTCTATACACTTCTTTTCCTAAGATAGCCTTTCCTTAATAACGTAGAAAGTACTCCTAAACCAACAACATGGTTCACTGGGTAAAAGTGTTTGCAGCCCAAACCTGACACCACAGGTTTAATAAGTAGAACCTACTGTGAAATGGAAAACCAATTAATGTTAGCCTTCAGAAGAAATTCAGACAGACTAAACTGTTCCTGCAGAATATATGCAAAGACTAATTCCCAAGTATTGTTGTTTATTGCTAAATCAAGGCCAGGATGTTTTAAGACATAACCCACTTACAGTAGTTGACTTTTTGCATGTACCTTGACCACTCAAGGTTCACCCTGCTACTGTTATAGTTATGTCCTGAATTTCAGTGCCATTCTCTGTCTGGGAAAAAAATATATCCAAGGCCAAACCTTTACACTGGCCACTCATTGTGATCTTACTAGCCTGAGAAAAACTATATGATTTCTTATGTTATGAGAATGAGTTAGGCCCTAAAATGTAACATATAATTGTCCAGAATTTGTCTAAAAAGAGAGGGAGCACCAGCAGGGTAGGGGGAAGAGAGAAGGAGGATTATGTATGAATTAGAGTGTGTAAGAACAGCAACAATGTAGGAGTGAAGCTATGCAGAATGTGAATGTATGTGTGCTGAATGAGAGATGATAATGAAGAAGAAGAAGCTTAAAGAGAGGGTGAGAGATATGTGAGAAAATAGATGGAGAGAGAATGATTGAACAAAGAATTAGTGAATGGTGTAGAAAAAGCATATGTGTGTGACTATGTGTGTGGGAGAGATAAAGTTACATGAAAGAGATGTTGCTACATATAGGAACTTTGGAAAGAGCTGTATGAGAATGTGTAAGGACAATGTAAAATGTTATTGAATGAGCAAAGAGTGACTGAATGATGTAGAAAAAGCATATGTGTGTGAGCATTTGTATGTGAGAGATAAAGCTATGTGAAAAAGTTGTTGCTACATAAAGGAACAAAGTAAAGAGCTGTATGAGAATGGGTAGGAACAATGTAAAATGTTACAGTGAGAGAGCTACATATATGAGATGAATAGCGATGACTGTATGAAGATGTGTAACTGGAGAAAAGGAAGATGAAACTGAATAAAAGGAAATGTAAAAGAGAATGTATGCAAAAGATATGCTGACATGTGAAAATAGGTGTAACTGTATATAGAGATGAATGGCCATATGTAAGTATATAACTAAGATATGTAGTTGTTTGTATAGAATGCAGCAATGTGGAGATATGTAGCTTAATAGAAACAGAAAGAGCCAGAGACCATATTTTTAAGAAGTAAAAGAGAAAGTTACCATCAGAAGGCATGTATATTTCCTAATTTTACCAGTTAGATATTTATTTACAATAATCCCAGATTTGAAAAAAAAAAAGTTTCTAAACCCACACTACTCTGAGGCATTCCTTTAATCACTCTGAATCAGTTCACGGGAGCTGCGCTCTTACGGTCCACATTAATACATGATCTTCAATGGTTTTTGAACTTGATTCCTAGAAGGGTTGCTTAAAGAGAAAGACTCCAAGCCAGTTTGGGTCATTGTTGCAGTCTTTCTCAAGAGCTCAGAGGTCACAGCTGTGGTACCTGTGCAGCACAGGTGAGGACAGTACAGTCAAGGCAGAAAGTGTCTCAGAAGCTTAGCTTCTGTCCACAGTGCCTGAAGTTTCTCTTCTGGGAACCATTTAGTGGATAAAGGCTCCTGCAAGGGTAAGGACAGGAACAATTGAGCCATTCTTATCTTCCCAGTCATGAAACCCCATGGTGATAATTGTCTAGCAACAAAAAGAGGCAGTTCAATTGCGAGGGGGAGATGCTGCTGCTTGTGTTCATGGGAACAGCACTATCAGAAGACGAAATGCACTTTTCACACAGAGAAGAACAAACTGTAGGTTCAAGAGGAAAGAACGGAGTCCCTTTGCTTCCACAGAATGGTGCTGCCAAGGGTGGAGAGAGGAGTTTTGATTTCTAAGAATGCTGACATATAAACAAAACAAAAAGTATAGATCCATGTCAGGAAGATAATTCGACAAAAAAATAAATATTACATTAAAAGAAAAAAATCTGAAATGTTCTTGGAGTTGAAACACAATGTCCAAACACTGGGAGCACACTGTGGCCTCATAGACACTGTCAATAGATAAGATGCTTAACGTCTACAAATCATACAGAAAAGATCCTTGCAACATCCTGGAGTGTGATCTCTTTAATTACTAAGACAGAAGGCAGTGTTCTTATTGATTGTCTTCCCATCATGCCTAGCGACTCTTATGGAAATAGAAAACTTAATACATGGATGGGCCTGAGACAATAATTCCATTATCTTTCTAACAGCATCCTTGGCTCTTTGTAAATAACCCAATACAACAAATAGAGACACAGTCCTGTGTGTCTCTGACAGGTCCACAATTATTCTCTAAGATAGAACTTTCAAAGAAGAGTCCAGTTAGCCAGGAGCAAGAGATTATTCTATTTAATTACTTTGTTTGGGTCATGTTTGTTGGAATCTCAAAAAGCTTTTTTCTTAATGCTTTAGTTCATGCAGCCAGAAACTTGAGTTTTCCTTGTGTTTTCTGAACTATGACCATATTCTTTTCTCTCTCTCTTTTTATATCTCTTAGACAATACTCATGTTTACACAAATACATATACATTGTAGCATCAGGATTAATATTATTTTCATATTAAGAATTTTATTACTTAGACATCATTAAAAGCAAGTATAATTTAGATAACTATAGCCCAGAAATACATTTTCAAATTAAATTGCCTAAACAATACAATTTTGTTTCCACTGAGACTTTGTTTTTCAAATATAACTGTATATATGATAATTTTAAAATACACTTAAAATTAAATTATTAAAGAAAAATAAACATGTTCTAACTTAACTCAGTCAGTAGCTATATATGCTTCTTTTGTTTTCCCTTACTTGTTCACAAGGGTCTCGTGAAAAGATGAATTGATATACTTTTCACAAGCCCTATAGATGAAGAAATGTACGGCTGACTGTGGCAGTTTCTACTGCAAACACAACTGTGAAACAAGAGAAGTTGTTCACGATTCACCTAGAAAGCTTTGTGTGACATGGTACCATCTCTGCCCGTAATTAGAGAATTGGACGATGTCAGGTCTAAGATTGCCTGAAACAGCTGAAATGGAATCCTTTCTGTCACACAATCAGTGTTACCTGATCCAAAGACCACAACTTCCAGGGAATAGCATAGTCAGAGGCAGAAAAGCACAGAACACATTTTAAGCAGAGAGAAAGTCAAACACTAAAGAGCCACTGTTGTAATGGGGGGGGGGGGCATTGAACAGAAACGATTTCCCATTTTACATTAGGGTTAGTGCAGCAGATGATACAACTTCAGTGAAGCTAGACCACAGGGACAGAACCAGAAAGGGGAACCCTGATTGCTCCAGGTAAGTGGAAATGAAATTACAAAGGTCATCATCTCATTCACTTGCACCTAACATCCTGAACCTGGGTGAGGATCCCCTTGTTCAAATAGATGAAAACCAAATTATTATCTACAGAGCTATCTATATGGAGAAGATATGATGTGTTAATATAGTAAATAGAAATAATTATTCTGGGAGTATTGTAGTTTTCCAGAAGGTATTTTCTTTGATTCCTCAGTAAAGAATCAGAAGCCACAAGTTTACTGAAGAGAAAACCAAAGATGTTAAACATTGATGTGCCAAGGTCCATATTTTGAACATGAGAAATCTGGGATAGAGGGGAAATTAGGGAGTGGGGGGAGAAAGGACCCCAGTAGTTAGCGTTCTGCACTTTTTTTTCACACCAGCTTAGAGGTCATGCCTGGAGCATAATGTCTCCCTTCTATCTCTGAATTACTTGGCTTAACCTGTGGATGTTTTACTATCTAGCAGTATCTTCTAGACATAGGGCTGTTTCATTAACTTTTCATGAAATGTGGTGATCCCTTTAAACTTACAAAGTCAAGATTTTACTAGGTCACAAAACAGATCTTACAAAGACTTTGACAATTCTTTCCAGGCAGTTTGGTTTGGTATCTGGGGATGGCTGCTATCTGTAACTTGCACTATTATGAATGGTATTTCTTACTATGGATGGCAAAATTTAATACAAAAACCAGTCAGTCATGTGGGAAACTCCTTCTGATGTCTAGTCACATACAGAGTACTAACTGACTTTTCTAACATATAATGAAAAATGATATGGGGAGTAGAGCATAATTAGTCATATAAAATACATGTACATAAAGCCGGTAATAAATAAAATTTTCTTTCTTGTGTCAATAAAATATATGTACAATTGAGAAACTATAATCTCTCTTTTACACACACACACACACACATACAAAAAACTGAAAAGGGTTAAGTGGATAAATCTTATTTTCTTGGATGAAGTGTTTTGCTTCAGCCATTGCAGAATGCACATTGACAGTCTGATGAAGGCAAGTAACCATAGACTTCCATGTATTATCCTTTGACTAAATACTTTTCCTTCGGAAAGTATCATTTATACAGCAATCATTTTCTTCTTAATTAGAATCCCCAATGAAGAAAATGAGTAGAAAAATCAAGACTGTGTGTTATAAAATGTGCTATTAAATTCTCTAGGTAAAGTTTGTGATAACAGTGAGGCAAAATTTAAGAAGTCTATTTATAACTCTTTACTTACACACATGAGAAAAAAAGGAAAAAACAAATTATGAATGGGAATACAAAGAATTTCTCAACAGTATTTGTTCTGGGAAAGAGAGAGAATGTTTGCTCATCTTGTTAAGTTCTATCTTTGCTTTTTGGAACATAACTCACTTCATCACACTCAAAAAGAATCTTGAAAGAATCTTCTTCAGAGTACAAATGGATAGCTTGTCCCTGGAGTATTCTTTGCAGTGATAAATTAGAAGAAAATGGTTCATCCTGTTTCTAAAACTGTCTTGGGGCAATTGACAGAGGAGTAGAGTCTAGCTTTGTCTCTGGCTGTTGGCCAGCTCTGAACTAACAGTAGGCTGTTTGATATTTATCTATCTATCTATCTATCTATCTATCTATCTATCTATCTATCTTTCTTTCTTTCTATTCATCTATCTATCTATCTTTCTATCTGTCTGTCTGTCTATCACCTACCTATCATCTACTGTGTAAGTCTGGTATACATGTGTGTTTCTGCACATTTGTGTGTACCTGGATGCATGTGCCTCTACAATACAAAGAGACCAGAAAGCAATATGATATAGATGTCTTCTTCTGTTACTCTCTGCCATATTCCCTTGGGACAGGGGTCCCTCACTACAGCAGGAGTTGTGCTGGCAGCCATCTATCCCCGCTGTTCTCCTGTATCTATACCCTTCTCCCACAGCATTTGGGTTGCAGGAACCTCCCATCACCATGCCCTACTTTTGTTTCAGGTTCTGGGATCTGATCTTGGGCTCTCACATTCACACAACAAACACTTTTGTCCTCAGAGATATCTCTGCAAATCTCTGGCATAGTTGAAAGTTACAATTGAGTATTTAATCATTTCTTAGTAATTGTGTGATATATCTCTTATTTATGCATAAGAAAAGGCTTTGCCAGTTTGATTACCTTTCCTGTTTTTAAATTAATTCAATTAGTCATTAGATACCTCATATATTTTCATCTCAATTCAAAGTTGTTGAGCTATTGAATTGTTTAAAAATTTATCCTTTGATGCGTTTATGATTTTGTAAAAATTTTCATACAGTATATTTTGATCATATTATTTCCCCTCTCTCAACTCCTCCCAGATCCTCATTCTATCCCTACCCACCAAACTTTGTTCATTTTTAAAAAAAAAAACTTTATTTATTTATTTATTTATTTATTTACTTGCCTTGGTGTTTGCCTGGAACTGGAACTACAGACAGTTGTTAGATGCCATGTGCATGCTGGGAATCGAACCTGGGTCCTCTGGAAGAGCAGACGGTGCTCTTAACTGCTGAGCCATCTCTCCAGCCCCCAAACTTTTTTTTTCTCTCTCTTAAAAAGCAAAACATTATAAAGCAGAAAATGAACAAACAAATATGGAATTTATTTTGTATTGGCCAGCAACACAGTTGACATACTTTAGAACTCTAGAGTTTGTCATTGAGTGAAATGAGAATTGCATAGGCTGGCTAACTCTAGCTAGAATAATTTACAATATTTCTTTAGGCTTCCTATAGGTAGAACCAAGGGAATAACCTTGGAAACTTGCAATCAACAATTTCCCTTGAAGTTAAGTTCCAGATGTAATTAAACAGGTGTTATGAAGTTCACTGAAATTTAATTTAGGAGTCAAATTTGTGTTAGTATTGATTTGTTCATAAGAGCTAATTTTCTAAGGTTTATAAATTACCTTAGAAAGGATATTATTATTTACCTGAAACCTGTTAGATTTAAGGTCATTTAGAGTAGTAGCCAAGTAGAACATTATCACAGAATGCCACTGTTGTGGCTCAGGCAAACAGGAACAAGCCACTGTTGGGCCTGAGAAAGCACCATGCTCATGTCTCTATAGCACAGTGTGCAGGTGTGTGCAACATATCAAAGTCACACTGTTCAATCATTACTGTTTGAGTGAAGGAAACTGTGGTCTATGTCCTATGCTGCTTCAAAATCCTAAGGGTGTTCTTCCCATCAATTGGAAGAGTTGTGATGCACATCAGCAATAATATACAGAGAGAGAAAATGGGGAGATTGGGTCTGAGAAGAAGGCTTAGTGAGTAAAGGGTTTGCAGTAAAAGTAAGAGCTCTGATTCCCAGCACCCTGGGAACTACTGTTGGGAGGGATAGGGAGAATTGGAGACAGGTGGACCCCAGGGCTCAGGGGCCAGCCAGCTGGAGGTTCAATGAGAAATCCTGCTGAGGAATGGATTAACAAGCTGTTGTACATCTACACAATGGAGTATTACTCAGCAGTAAGAAAAAAAATGATACTCTAAAATCTGCAGGCAAATGGATGGATTTGGAAAATATCCTCCTGAGCGAGGTATCATAAACCCAGAAAGAGATGAACTCACTCATCAGTGGACTTTAAAAAAAAAAAAAAAAAGTAGACTACACAAGACCTAAAGTCTAGAAAACAGCTAAATGACACATGCCTCACTTCTACATTGATGACCTCTGGCAGAGGTATGGGTGATGAAAGACTTGTTTTCTTTAAGGGTCTGGCCACAAGGAGTTTAATTATGCTCCAGTAAGTAAATGAGCAGCATGAATGGGAGGTTTTGTAAATGGAAAGATCATAAGAGTGGGCATGATACTGAAAGGTCTGATATCTGAGTTTGATGGGGTGCATGATGTAAAAACACCAAATAATAAATATATATATAATTAAAAAATACTATGATTAATATCAGGGTCTCACTGGCTTTGTACCTTTTAAGGGCTTTGTTTATTTTTTTAAGTTTTATGGAATTATATGATATGTATTTGCCTTAGTTTTTAAGTTACAATAGAATTCTGTAGTAAGTCCATATTTTCTTGTGTTTGTTTCTGTTATTGCTGTTTTTTATTTTTAGTATGGAGTATTTTATTAGTATTTCAAGGTTACAAAGTATGCATTTGTTAGAATCATTTATTGAATTTAGGTTTAATTTTGCTATCTAAAAACTCACCAGTTTTTTTCAGAATCTTCGGTTTATTGAAACAAATTTATGATGTATGTCCTTATGATTTTCTGGAATTTCATTCAAATCTGTTATAATGTTTGCCTTTCAATTTCTAGTTTTATTGAAATAGGTCTTTCCTTTTTTGTTAATTTGGTTAAGAATTTGCCAGATGTGTTTAATTCTTAAAAAATAAGTAAATAAATTTTAAAAAATTAAAAAAAATCAATAGTAAGGATCTCTGGCTTTCAGGTGCCCCTAAACAGGCAAACAGCTCTGTATGCATATGTATTCTCTGTCTGCTTCTCTCCTTCTTCCCTCCAACTTTCTCTCTCCCTCTCTCTCGCTCTCTCTCTCTCTCTCTCTCTCTGTGTGTCTGTCTGTCTCTCTCTCTCTCTCTCTCTCTCACACACACACACACACACACACACACACAAATGAAAAAAAAGGAGAGTTGCGGGAAGTGGAGAAGGAAGAAGGAAGAAGTGGAGGACCTGGGGAAGCAGACAGTGTAAGCACCAGGAGCTCCCCCATGTGCAGGGCTTGGGCTTATATGTGCTAATTGAACTGAGCCAAACTGTCTTTTTCTCCCAATTCATTAGCAACATTGTAATTAAGAGAGCACCTCCAGTTCCAGAGGGTAATGACCTTTTTAATTGAACTTGGGAATTCAGATCGCTACTGAATAGTAGTGAATTTAAATACTGAATTCAAACACAGAATTTTCTTTTGTTAAACGTGCAATTAGGAATCAAATGTGAGTTACCCTAGCAATTTTCTCTCTTTTTATACACACAGCCTTTCCTGGATTACAGGAAAAAAAAGCATACCTGTTGTGAAATTATTGTAGCTTTGTTTGGAACTTCGCTCATTTGTAATAATCACATGCCCCAAATAAATTATGTTATGTCTTTGGAACCATAGTGATAATTACTCAAACAATAACCTTTTATATTTTTGTGAAACCTCTTGTCTTCAAGTCATAGAAACTGGTATTTGGGCATAATCCTAGTGTATTTTATTAATTACTTTTTTGGACAGTTTTGCAAATGTACAAAATTCATGCTGATTACCTTCCTGTCCCAACTTTCTACTACCCATGTCAACTTTTTCCAAACCACAAATTAGTCAATCAACCAACCATTCTCTATGCTCTTTTTCTCCCTTTTCTCTTGTTCATATCTACTCATTTGTTCATGTGACCCACTGACTCTTATGTGACTTTCCGTTTGCCAACCCATAGAGTCTGATGGGCTTAGTCACAAACATTATTTAGAGTCAAACAACAGTGAGCTACCACAACTGACAAACAAAACATATGCATTTGGCTCAACATAAATATGTAGAAGTTGATATTTGTCCTAATGTAACTGTCAAAGTTGAAAACTACAGGTTAGTGGTAACCTCAGGGTCTGAATCTGGTGGTCATGGTTCTCTGCCCTTTGCATAGTGAAGTGTATAAAACAACTTTGGTTCCTATTATTCCAGTTCTAAAGATGCAATAAAGGAGCATGAAAGGCCAGGATGGTCTCATCAGGTGTCATTTCTACTTTGCTTCAGATGTCTTCAGACTACAATGGCATAGGTATTCTGATGCTGCCAGTAGCCATGGCCTGGATTACAAAGGCCTATGGCTTTGTTCGCACAGAGATGAAATTGTGTTTTTCATATTTTTATACTATATCATACCCTAAGCATGGAAGGAGAGAGAGAGAATAAGAGAGAGAATATATATGTACACAGATACACTGCTCTTCTATTTTTACATTTTGTCACATTTCATGACATTGTAACTAAAAATAGCAAATCCTTTTTACACTCTAAATAAATCTATAAATATTTTCCATATCTCATTTTAATTAAGGACTTCACACTTACAAACAAACCCCCACATTATAACACCTACCTTTTACATCTTATAAATGCATTACTCAGCCCCTTGGTGTGTATTTGTTCATAGAAAACCTGAACTATGGTTTCTGAGAACCATATTCTTTGCTTGTTCCATAGAACATAAAATAGAAGTTCTTGTGACATTAGTTAAAGCTACTGCTAAATTCAACATTTGTTACAAACAATAATTAAAAATTAAATATTTTCCTATTTTTAGCTGTGTATTTCTTAGGCTAACCTAGACAATTACTATTTTTAAAGAAATTATTTCTGAATAATATTTTTGATACAAATATCACGGATTGAGACAATGATATTATTATTTTATAATATTATTATTGTTTTGTTTTTATTGTCTTCTAAAATGTAGAACAAGTATAATTTATATCTATTAAAAGGTGCTTATTAAAATGAAACAGTATACATTTTCTAAGTATTTTATTTTTTTCCCTGACCAATGTCAAACAGACCTCTATGAACTTTGATGTAACAGAGAAACAGATTAACTTTTCAAATGTTGGTTAACTTGGACCTTATTTTGTGAATGTGTCTATTATCACCTTAATCTTTTCACTTTGAAAAACTTATGTTTTTGACCCTGGACTGACCCTTCGGATCCCACTCCTCCTATAGGAACACCTGACTCACTCTTGAGGGAAGGGGGACAAAACTGGATTTGCCAGGAGTGGAGACTGAACTAAGCAATATTGGGTCAGTGGGACCATGGGACTGTCTGCAGCAGGCCCAGGGAGGGGATGGGGAGTTGTGGAGAAGAAAAAATGACCTGATGTGGTGGGAGGGGGAAGGGACCTTGAATGGGGATATACAGGGATGGAAAAAAAAAATCCAGAGGGAAAGCTGAACACAAGGTAATTTTATGTGTAGCAAATTATTTGCATTATCACCCTTGATAAGTCATGCTTATGATTTTTATTTTCTTTATAGTTATTGGTAACTTATCAGCATTTTAAATTCAATTTACTGTTTTTCTTGATAAATACAAAATAAAAAAAGAAAGGTAAAAGAAAAAAAAAACCTATCATTTCTTTGCCTAAAAAAAAAAAAAAAAAAAAAATTATTTTTTTG